>KZ308305.1:976300-1008298 GCA_000376725.2 Ladona fulva
AAAAAAGAAGATTAACACTAAGGATAAATTTATTAAATAAGTTCAGAGAAACCACGTTCTCGGAAGACGTCGCGGACATAATGCGCCCTCCCTGCTATATAGGCCGCTCCGATACAGCGTGGAAAATAAGAGAAATAGATGCGAAAACGAACCGATTCAAGAATTCGTTTTTTCCGCGAACGATACGCAAAGGTAATCGACTAGGTAAATAGAGTCTTGGTGCATGCACCCCCTGCCACACGCCGAAAGGTGGCTAGCAGGGTATACACATAGACATAGACAAGAATTTAAAAAAGAAGAAAGTAAACATACCACGGAAAGAAAGCGACGGAGTGCTACCAATGTTTCCTTATGGGCTGATCGAAAGTGGAAGAACTGCAACTCATACTGTACCTGAAACAAAGGAAATTACATTCATTAAAAAGACAGTTATAACCAATAATCAATAATAACCCGTAATCGCAATAATAACAAAAGGCTGTTTTAGGATACGGAAATATCCTACCATACTTTGAGGGAGCGATCGTATTTCAGCGATTACTGATTTAATTAATCACTTTCATAGTTGTGTAAAAGTAGGCGGAATTATTTAAGAGAGTGATTCTTTATCGTAGTAGTAGTATTGTTAAAAGAGCTTCAACAGCTAAGGTAATTCCGCACGTAGGCCCCCACCGGGAATCGAACCCGCGGACCGCTTTCATTGAAGTCGAACGCGTTGCCCACTTGGCTATCCGGGAGCACGATTCTTTATCTTTGCGCCCTTGCAATTCTCAATATGAGTTCTCGCACACAAACGAAGACCAAAGATTCTGCTACAATATAAACTGCTAGTCAGGTGATTTGTAAGTGACGATACGATGGATATAAGACTGAATCCCAGAGCGGATTCACTCATATGAAATGTAACCGAAAAGGTAAGCAACGAAATCGCAATAGAATCAGCAAATAGAAGACATTATTTCTTCGAGTCATTATGAAGAGGAGGAAGACAAGAAGCATTCTTCACCAGAATGAAGCGCGGAAGTTGGGAACTCCTCGCGCAGGAATAACGTGTTTCTCTTTAAAACCAAGAAAGTCGGGTATATCTGCTAGGAAACACAGCTTTCTTGTTCTTTCCCTTCAGGCAACGTTTTCCCTGCTACATACCTTATTTTTCGTATGGAAATTTTCGGGATAAACTATCGGCCGTTTGAAATGCTTACTCCTCATCCTGATTTTAATAGATTTCTTCTTCTTCAGATCCATAAACTTGCACTGGAAATCAGCTAATATCGGTCTCTCTTTAAATTTTATATGGTCATAATAATATATTATGCCAGAAGGAATTATGATAATACATTACTGAGAATTTCTAATCCTTTAGGATAACCTTAACATAACATGTGTTAAAACGAATCAGAGGACAGTTCTTCGCATTTTCCACAATTCTTTATTTAACACGACTGGTTTTAACTATGATGGCCATCCTCCGATACATTAACGTCATGGCCACAACTGGTCGTGTTAAATAAAGAATTGCGGGAGGTACGAATTATTATTACACTATTTTCTGATTTATTTAAGATAGCGATCCACAGCACCTGGAGTTTATAATGAATTTTGTTGATTGTTGTAAAATTACAAGAAATTTTTCTATTAATAACCATAATAATATATCGTAATGAATTAATAAAATAATAATTAATAATTAATTAATGATACGAATAACGAATATTAATAATAAATTATTAACAACAATAAATAATTGAAAACAAATAATAATAAATACTTATTAGTTAAATGATTAATAATTATGAATTAATATTAATTTATTAATATAAGGTTTATAAAATAACTAATCCTAATAAACGCTCATGAAAAAATTAAAGTAAACATAACGAAGAAAATCCAGCATACTTCATATCCTATAACCGTAAGGTAAGTGGTTATACCCGATTTGTATGACTCACAATCAGAGAGAAACTCAGCACTCCAACGATAACGATTTCACCCACGCTCAGAAAGGAATGTGCAAAACAAAGTATAGGATTTAACTCTCCGTGATTGGAAAGTCGAAAATAACGTGCTTAAAAGGCTGAGGTACGCCCTCCACACAATTCCTCCCTCTTCGGATTTTAAAGGCTCTGTTCCTATTCAAGATGACTGTCAAAGGCCTGTATGTGCCCACTCGCGAGACAAACATGGAAAGTAACCGACGTGTCTCTCCCAAAACCACTCACGTCTCCCACGCCCAAAAATTGCGGCTGCCCGTGCATGCGTGTCCGTACGCCTCCCGTTTATTTTTTCTGTCCTTGACCTTGTCCATTGTGGTTAGAAGAAGGAAAGGAGGTTGGGAGATTGGCAACGGAGAAGGAAGAGAAAGTGAGTGCCTTCCGGATGTATCGATGTATATGGATTTCCTGTTATCGACGGTACGGCGCCTTTCGGTTGTAAATTATTTTTTACGGTTCCGTATTTCCTATTTGAACAACTAATCTTAAATTCGTATTTATATATGCATCAGAAAACAGTTATATTAAGTTGATATTATTACTAAAAGAATTTCAACGTTCACTCAAATGTCAACGAGCTGGCCAAGATTCTACAGCAACGAACCAGTTAACATGTCTTGTTGAATGAAATGTTTTCCAAAAAAAAGGAAGACAGAAGAGTTATCAGTTTCCTACATCAACAGCTGGCGATGATGGGACCCGATGATGGCGATTATTCGTTGAAACAGTAGTGGTTCAATAAACAGCGGAAAAAGTACTCATCTGTCTTATTTTTATTTTGTTGTGATGGATTTCTACAAAACGATGTCTTCCTCCATGAACAATTTTTATCATTTGTCTTCTTGTTCAGGATAGTTGAAATCTATCTTTCATTTACATTTCAGGCTTCTTTTGGCTTCGATACATGGACGTTACTAACATATGGCATTCATTCTGATCATTGAATGGTACAAAAGGTGTTATGAATAGAGCCATTGTGCTTCACTCACGTGGAGTTTTTCCCCTCACGGTGGCTCGGTGAGGAAAACAATGGTAAACTATCTCACTCCTCATCTTGCCTTGTAAGCCTCAACCCCTTTACAACGCATTTTCGCAGTTAATAGTGGAGGAGTTGCGGATCCAACCATCTTTCGGGCTGTGCGACTATACTTACATAATTTCAACGCTGTATCGCAGGCAACGAGCCAAGAGAACATGTTAGTCCATAAAACTCGTCTAAATTGGTTAGAGTGCTTTTCTCTGAAAGCGATGGGGGCTTTCAATGCTCTTTGCTAGATTAGCAAGTAATGGTGACATTAATTCCTCATAATGATCATTGAAACACTAGCGTTAGGGAACCCTTAAGCAGGGGTTAAAATAATCCTAATGCAGAAGATACCCGTAGGTTTTTAAAAAATGTATGGATTTTTTACGATACTTGCACGTAAAGCATTTGAATCAGTTCAGATAAGTCATTAGAAAAAATGCATTGAGATAAGGGACGCTAGTCTGTTTTATTAAAAAAAGGTTTTGGGTGAATAAGGCTTACATTATGCTTTCCGTTATATCTAGAATATATACATCGAAATTATAAATCGAAAATACAAATTTTACACGACAAGTTTCAGCCCTAATTCGAGGAAATCATTGGCGGATCCAGACGGGGAGCATTCTTCCTTCAACTGGTGACTTGGTAACGCGAACCAATGGTAAGGATATGATGAGAAATTCAAGCTAAAAACTGATATCGAAGTTTTTCTGCAATGACCGCATATATATTGCATTTATTAAGATAGAATGATTTTTTAATTACATATATTGGTGAATTGAGCCAATAAGGGTATTACTATCTTAAAATATAGACATGTATGCGTATTTATTGACGGCGAAATTGAGACTTAATAGTCCACAGACTTAGAATACGATAACCTGCGGGTAAGGATCGAAAATTGGAAATATTGTGAAATATAAATACAATATACGAAATACAGGTATACTAAGTACCAAAAGCATCATGTATTATATAAAATAATGAGTACAATGAAAAATTACGAAGAGTGAGAAACAGATAGTTGGATTCGAAACGCGATGATAACAAATGGACAGATGACTGCCTTGAAAACAAACAGGCGAATGAAAGCAAACGGCCGAAATATCTCTCGCTGATAATATACTTATGTGGATAAACACGACACTCCGAGTCGAACGTCCTCTCGACACGCTATCACCCACCCTAGAGGCCCGCGAAAAGAGCTTCCTTTCATAAAAAGTTCTTTTTCCGAGTCTGATGGTCGCCTTCTATGACTTCCGACAGGTGGAGGTGATTTCGTGGCGACGTTATGAAATATATAAGAGATAAAGTCGTAGTCTCGGGTCGTCGAGAAGGAGTTATAAAGGTGCGGAGTGAAAACGCGAAGCGATTCCAAATCTATCACGTGGAAGATTTATTTCGATATCGTGAGGTTTCCTGAGGCGTGTGGGAAACTGAAAAGAAACCTACTCTCTGTCGAAAATTGAAAGGCGTCAGTAATGAGTTTTTTAAACAGTTCTCCTCTCGTTTACGAAAATGAATAACTGGCAGGAAATTCTTAGATTAAATACCAGAAAATTCGTTTTCGTTAGCTCACAACATTTAGATACATTGACTTCTTTCTAACGTATTACTCAAAGTAAATGGTAAAGCGATATTTCCAGCTCTCAAGAGCAAAAGGCAACAATTTTTTCGGGAGCATAAATGGAATGTATATTAAAATTTTATATTCATACTACACTTTGGAACACAATGAGCATACTTTGTTTTTTTCCTACTCAATATAATTTACACCTAATTTTGGCTTAATCTGTATCATACCTCAAAGCTGGAATGTAACCTTCAAATCATCTTGTTTTCCAAGNATTATACATTACTAATTGTATTATACATTACTAATTGTATTATACATTACTAATTGTATTATACATTACTAATTGTATTATACATTACTAATTGTATTATACATTACGATATTATTACTTGCCCTATATCATTTAATTTAGTTCACTATTGGAATTTATTTAACAATTACGATGGGTTAGAAAATGAGACATCTTAATCGGCCTCAACCTCGCCCTGATAAAAACACATCGTTGACAGCGTAAAATTTGTAAATTTTCCCTTACAAAAATTTCGATACCCAAGCTGAGGCATTTTAAGGGGTCAGTACGTAGAGGATTAAAGATAATAACCGTCACGAGTTCAATTGCAGCATAAATATATGAAAAACTCGAGTAATCTACTGAATAACATCGACCGCAGATAGCAAAAATCGACGGCTGTAACACTGTCTACATCAAGAATTGTTAATAAGCGCACAGGAATCTATTCCGTCGAGGGCACGTCGACATGAAGGTAAACAGCGTGACTTTAATATCCTACCCTTACACCGCAAAATAAGGAACTGTTTGAAATTTTCATCTCCACTCCCCTTTGAGCTCCCGAAACCCTAACGCGAGGATGATGCTCTTTCCTCTCTCGCGTCTAGGGAAATGCCATCAAATATTTACGGATTCCTCGTCTTTTCGCCGTCTTCTTAGATGGAGACACGTATGCATAAACGCTGCAGCGCTAGAGAGAGAAACGGAAGCATGCGAACCGTTAGAGCGAAGCCAAAGGCGAGGTTCGATCATCATTAGTGAAGGTGCGCTAAAAGGCGACAATGGAGGGGCAAACTTAATGTCGGCAAGTGCGCCTCAGGTTTTTAAAGGTAGGAAGGGAACTGGAGATTTCTTTCGAGAGATAACATTCAAAAGTGTACGGACATTCGATTCGAATGAATTGATTTTTACATAAACTATAAAACATATATAATATTAAATAATTTTAAATAAACTATTAAAACGACATACATGTTTTATATGGAAGAGAGATTCACTTAGACAAATCGTTGCCAAATAAAGCATACTCAAATTCTAATTACTTGGAAAACAAATTACCTTTATTACTCTCGAAACTACTGGTGTTCGCGCACTACTACGCTAGCATACGAGCTAGCTCGTACCTTATTGCTTTAGGATCGTGTTGATCAGCTTCTTTCAAATACCAAAATTTCTCAATTTTAATGACCCATACCTGCGCAGGCCCTGCTTCAGACAATTGGTCGCCCTAAAGTAATAAGTACGATTATCAGTAATGGGACGATTAAACGGCATCGGAATCGGAGAATTTTTAACTTAATTTCCAATTCCAAGAACGATTCTTTGTTTTTTTGTTTAAAATTCGTTCTTTCGTTTCTGTTACAAGTAATAAAAAGATAATAACTTATTGATATTCACTGTCAGCAAAAATTCAATCCATAGATCTTTATATCCATTGAATTTATTTTGATAATTCTTGCGTAAAAAATGAGTTTCTTCTCAACAATAACACAAATTGATAATATTTGTACTATTCCATAGTGGTTTTAATGTAGCACGACTGGGTTTCGACGTATTCACGTCATCATATGGTGGCTCAGAAACTAAAACTAAAACAGTAGCCTAAATATCCATAGAAGAATGAGGAGGGNTACACTTTGGAACACAATGAGCATACTTTGTTTTTTTCCTACTCAATATAATTTACACCTAATTTTGGCTTAATCTGTATCATACCTCAAAGCTGGAATGTAACCTTCAAATCATCTTGTTTTCCAAGGAATAACAAGTGTGAAAAATAGTGACATGACTGGGACCCGGACCCAGGTATCCCACTTTCCAGGCAGATATTCTAACCACTGAACTGAACACCACCACTGAACCACTGAATCCCGCTTCTCTTCCATACTGTTCATGTCGCTATTTTTCAAACTTGTTATTCCTTGAGTTTCAGCCGCATGGCTTTACCGTACAAAGTTATTACACTCTTCCCTAATCCTTATTAATCTTGTTTTCGTCTTTCACGAGTTCACTGATAATGTTCACACTGATGAGTAACTATTTCTATGAAATTCGATGATGCATAATAAGGATAACCAAGGAAAATGGATAAGGCACACTTAAATTTAAAATATGAAAGAATGAATTCCTCTTAAAACCTTAACTACATAGGAATTTTTNTTTTCCTACTCAATATAATTTACACCTAATTTTGGCTTAATCTGTATCATACCTCAAAGCTGGAATGTAACCTTCAAATCATCTTGTTTTCCAAGAAATAACAATTGTGAAAAATAGTCAACTTACCATTCAACTCATCAAATTTGCGATCACATTACGCAGATTAGTTTGAAGAGAGATAGAATGAGATGGAATAAGTCTTTTGATTTCATACACCTGAGAAAATCCTCACGAGTAAAGTATTCACATCAAAAGTCGCCCACAAATAATGGTAGTAAGTGAAAAACCTACGCAAAGCTACTGAATCTATTGACTGGAAATTAATACATATAAATATGTAATCGGTAAAATAGAGTACCCCCTGATAGAATATAGCGTACATTTGACATTTAAATTGCAGAATGGACAGCTGCATACTTCGAAAAGATCAGAGAAAGAGCATTCTGCCGAATGGATTAACTTTTACCGAAAGTTTTACAAGGTTAGGCAGTGCGCTCCGTCGGATTATTCCGTCCCAGGGACTAACCTAAAGCACATACACTTCCTCCCCAATCGTGTACCGGTGTAAACTCAGCCGGTGACGAAGAGGTTCCCGACCGATGGTTACACGACCACAATCACCTGCCCCTCCGCTAACGTTCTATTTCCACTTATGCTCACGAGCAGATATATTATTCATCCTCAGCTGTAGGAACGGTAGAGATAGTGACGTTACTAGGTAAGATCTAATCAAGTATCAAAATAGCTTTTAGCTTAGGAAAATCAAAGGTAGTGATGCACTGTGATGAACAATAAAACAGTTAGCTATAGCATAAGTCTCTAAGAAAACTCAATATAAAAGGAAGCTATTAAATTCACCTGAGAAGTTACTTTTACTTTACAATGAATATCTTCTTCCCTTTCTCTAAATACTGCTAAATACAGAATTGGATCCCACTCATTCAGATTGTTTTACACTCATCCCCAATAACCACGTCTATTTCAAAATAAATATTTAATTCCTAAACTAATAATCCTTATCTTCCCTATTTTTTCATTGATCCTATCCTTCGTCTATTCCTTGGAGGGCCTCGTGGATTGACTCTTTCTCTTCATACACAACTTTAGGAAGTCATTCTTCCTCCACACATTTTACTTTGCCAAACCACTAAAATTTACAATTTTCAATTGTTACATTCTTTCCTATAGTAATACTTTCCTGCCCTGTTTCATCTCTCACAGTTTTAACTTCATTTGTCTTTCCTGGTTACCTAAATTCCAATTACTCTTTGGATATCTTATTTCAGCAGCATCCAGCTTAACTCTTTCTTTTCAACTTCCCAACTTAAGTCCATGGCGCGTCATCTCTTCAATGTATATGGCCTAGCTTAGGACGGCACTCGCCGTGGGTCAGCGCGTCGACTCGCACACCTCCATATTTGGCTTTCCTAGAACGCTCGGACCCGCTACCTATGAATTCAGATATCATCAAATTTGGTCACCATGATGACCCTACCGGGACCGTATTAGCCGAAAGCAAACACGTTCCCACGAGGGCCCACCCAAGTTCCCAATTACACGATCCGTATAAAATAACTGGTATACAATAGCTTCCTTAAACAATTTCCTCGCATTTTCTTGACGTCTCTCAATTGCAGCTAACGTTCTTTACAGACTGAAATTACTTTATTCTTACTTCTTCCGATTCATCAATCAATTTCATTCACGACTTACTACATTACATACTTCCTTAAAAATTAAAAAACCCACAAATTCCGTTTTTGTCCTCCATTATTACATTTCCAGTTTTTGAGGTACTTCCAGTTCAACTATTGCTTTCTTTAAACTTATTCGATTATCTTTTTTAAATCATCAAAATTATTTGACCAAAGATCGCGCATTTGCTATGTTATTACGTCTTTCTTATCTGAAGTCTTCTTTCATAATTCCAGCAAACAACCACCGGATCATTCTGCGACTTCCAAGGTTTTGGCGAGATACCGATTAATCCCTCCTAAATTCTACGGAATAAAGACCGGGATTAACGTTGAAACTGCTGGCAGACTTGCTATTGGATTAACTGGGGGATATTCAGTCCTCAACGACGAATAAACTGTTGTCGAGTGCATGAGAGGTTTCCAAGAGAATCCGTGCGAGAAATCCATTTCGCAAAGATGAAAATTGTCAAAGATGCCAATCCGAGAATATTGAAGCATACAAAGGTTCGCAGAAACTCAAATACACTTTTATATGGCATCTTATGAGATGAGAA
This sequence comes from Ladona fulva, assembly GCA_000376725.2. Taxonomy (NCBI): domain Eukaryota; kingdom Metazoa; phylum Arthropoda; class Insecta; order Odonata; family Libellulidae; genus Ladona; species Ladona fulva. Next base: position 985,595 of record KZ308305.1, read on the forward strand.
AACCTTTCAAAAAATATAATTCAATACAAAATCTATTTCGTGAATACAAACAGAATAGTATTGCTTCTAATTCCATAGCTATTACTAACAATTTCTTCTCAAATTTTGAACGGTTTCGAGGTAATTAGATAAAGCTTGATGGGAACAAATTTCTCAAGGAGAGAAAATTTCCGGCGTTTCGAAGTACATTTCACTTAATCGAAGATGAATATTTCATAACATCATTACAAGTGTTGAAATTTGAGAAAGAACCATGTATTTCGTTACATTTAAAAAGCATTTCGACTACGAATGAGATAGCGGTGTAAAATTATAAGTTCTTTAACGGAAACGGGAAGATGACCCAATTAAATACATTTTAATAATTATCATTATTACTTTATGAACACAAACAAGCATCCCCTAAAAAATTCGACTATCCGGGATCTGAACCCGGGACTTTGATGTTGGAACGCTAGGATGCAAACCACTCCGCCTCGGCGACCATTGAACTATTCATATGTTTACAAACAATTAGAGTTAGCGCTTACGTATACAAAAATGCTTATTTTACTAATCAACATGAAATAAATTATTATGTTGTAGTATTATGAAGCAAAGGTCGAAACTTACGCTCAATCAGTAACTTCAGAAGGAAAGTATTCTATACCTAAGAAGCGTGTAGAATTAAATATTTATTAAAAATCCAGATCACAGAGTAGCTAATCAGGACTTTAAAAAATCCTGATCGGTTCCTAAAAGGTCAGTAACGTCAGGAAAAATATTTGCAGAACATTCTAAACTATTTCAGTCATCTAATACTGCCACCAACTGAGAGACGGAACAAAACGTTGGACTAGAGAAAATACGATCTTCATTTTCCCACGTCAACTTAATTATGTCTTCCGAAACACATTCTTTCAGCAGTTCCACTCGCAAATCAAAGGAGGAAATTTCAGAAAGATAGAAGATTGATGGAATGATACTTTCGAAGTTCCTAAGATAGCAAGAGCCCGAGCTTTATGAATGGCTCCAATGTGAGCATGAAAAAATGAATTCTTTTTATCGCAATGTAAACGGAAAATCGAATGAGTAATGACGGCCGTTCAAAGCGCGGCCTAAATACTTGTCCAGAACGAAGCTCCGCCGCCATTTTCCCATTCAAGCGAGGATTCCCGCGAATGTCCCGGCAGTGAGCTCGTTTCAGAGTTCGTTAACCTAATTAAATCTCATACGCGGAGAGAGTACGGAATGGAACGCAGGACGCGAAGATGGACTTTTATGCGAAAGCTTACGGTTAGAAATAGTCTAGTGGGTAGCGCTTTCGGCAAAAGCGTTACCGGGTTCGAATCCCGGTGGGGACCAACACTTATTTGACTCTAGGGCGTCTGACCTGTTCCGAGAAAGTTCACGCTGAACAAGTCCCCAGTAGAGAGAAACGGGGAAGATGACCGATCAAATATGATAAAGCAATGTGTGCTTACGATTGCTAAGTAATTTCGGAGAAGACGAAAGTGATATTTAGCAACGAAGAGTAACAGAAGCGAAAGGGGGAAAAGAAAGCAATAGGAAGAAGAAGATTTAATCTTAAATCCTGTTAGACATATTACGGGATTAAAACAAAATACGAGTTTACAATAAATTATGGGGTTGATTTAATTACGGAGCAATGTCATTTAGAGGATTTAAGCAAAATCATCAAGGATGTTATTGAAATTAATCGCTCTGACGTTTTGGAATTATACTGAAACGCAATTCGTCAATAAAGTAAAAATTTGTTACATAGCATTTTATGAGTATTTTACGGTTCGGGATCAACTTCATTACGATTTTTCAAATGAATACGTTAAAAATTTAAAGAAGGCTATAGAAAAATATGAAAAGAGCAGAAGCAGCGAAAATGTGGGTTAGTGAGATCTACACATTTTGCTTTGATTTGATAAAGGTGACGGTCGTTGGGAAGGTGCACATATGGCCTAACGTAATTGTAGTATTTAACAGCAAAGTAGACCTATATATTATTACAGTATCTTTTCTCATTACGTTCATATTTCAGAGCACCAACCTTGTTGATTGGTTGTTCGGATTTTGTGGTGACTGTCGTGGTGTCGTGTCGTGGTGGTGGCATTTCAGTCTTAATCTCCCTCTGCTTACATGACCCTTATGCAGTATTTATTTTAGGTGGTTTTGTGGCATTCAAGACTAAAATTTGGCTTAGGATCTAATATTTACATTATTTACAGAATATTTACAATTTTCTTAACATATTATATATTTGTCTTATATCCAGAATAACGCTTCCACATGAAATGGGTTTTATAGGCAGTGAGTCTCTGTGAACTGCGATTCTGTCCGACTGTCAAAGGAACCCGATTCCTCCCTGACCACGCAGCCTGTGGTTGGAAGATGGAGATTTGTCAATNTTTGTATTTTTTATCCTTGTTGTTTTTTCTTTTTTTCTTGACAGCAGAGCACCAAAGGTTTTTTACAATGTTATTATCTATATATTTAAATCTTGATCTAAACTTATTTACAATGTTTCTAATTTTACTTTTAATGCAGGTGAGATTGTGATATTTTTTGATTTCTTTTAGTGATACAAGCCTGTAGGAGCACTTGAGAGATGTAAACCAGCACTCTCACCAACGATTTGAGGCTAAGAGAACAAAGCAAAAGTGCCTCTTCTCATCTTCTGAAGATCGCAAAACCGCACACTGAACGTCCTCAAATTCGATGCAACGAAACAGCAAAGAAGAAAGCAAGGGAAGGCTTGAGAGCAGTGACAGAAAGAAACACGGGAATCCTGCATTTACCGGATGTAACAAGCGACTTGTTTTCCTTCTACAAAGCCACATTTCGACGAGACTTTTTCGTCGATACTCCGAGAGGAATTGAGGATGGTTTCGCATGAATAATCGAGAGGAGCGCAATCGATTCGGGAGGAAAAATCCCATCGCATAAAAAATCCGCGGCTTACTGAGAAATTGAAGTGCGGGAAGAGCGCTAAATGGAGGCGAATTCGGGATTATCGAAGTCTGTAATCGACAGGGAAAGCACGAATAGATGTCGCAGAGGCGTGATCGATTCGATTCCAATGCAAACGATGGGTCGAAGAGGGAGAGGGAGCTTAGAACAAACGCAGGCGGAGTTGCCAAATCCTCGCGCCATCGGAATTCGCGCGGAAAATGCACCGGGAACGCATGGCACGTTTATGGACAAACGAACCGGCCGCGTACATGATCGTTTTCTCGAATGCTCGCAAGCCATTTTATTTCGGAAAAATGGGGGCCCTTTGTTGAAGGACGGGTTGTGCGTCCGAGAGAAACGGGGAGGAAATATCCAATCAGCGGAGTGCCCCAGGAGCGACTGGACGCGAATCGAACTTTGCCCTATTTAACGAAAGCGATCTAGATAACTAAAGAAAGTAAGTAGAATGCATATGTGCGAGGATCATTGATCTTTCTCACTTCAACATCAATTTTTCTGAAACAAAGACGTTGGCAAGTTATAATATTTTAATGGCATTCATTCACGTCTTCCAGACAATTACAATTCTCTGTGGTCATATTAAATTATTCATGTCGTGCAGTCCACAGCTTAAATCAACATGTAATGGCGATTCATAGAGATTTCGATAATTTATAATAAAATACTATCTGTTCTCCTGCGGTGTTTGTTAAAATTTGGCCAAATGGTTGCATTTCTTATAAGAACAAAAATAATTGTTTCTTCCCATAATGACTGTGATGGTTGAGAAGGACTTCAAATGAGAAGAAATTACTCGTGTTCTCTAAAATAGTAAAAATCATATGAAATCGTCACATTGGTACGTTACATTACACCTCATGCGTTGCTTGAAAAATTTTGTTGGCTGCTATAATAAAATACTTCTGGAAGGGTTAGAGGTAAGTTAGCACGATTTAGTGTGCACCCGCGATACATCCAAAGATATATTTATGTTTACATGTCTTATTATAAGACATTTATAATGCCCGTTTACCCTTTGGGTTTTTAAATTTGTATTTTAATTTTAAGTTGGTATTGACCATTTCGTTAGGTTTGAGTATCTATTTCCATAATATTCACGAAAGGAGGATGCTAAAAGATTCGCTATAGTGCGGATTAAATAGATTTTAAAAATTTAAGCTAAAGCATTGTGTTTTGAGGACGTAAGAAAAGGCAAATACAAAAAAGGCAGCAAATGGTGTCTGAATTCCATCCCTTCCAAAGGAAGTGAATTGTGATAAAAACGTTTCTCTTTGCAAGATGAATATAATTATCAATCCTCATTTATCAGATGTAATATTAGCCAAAAAAAAAAACCTCTCTGAAAAATAAGAAAAAAATTATACACGTCATCAGTGATCTATTTTTTCCGATCCGGAAGGTTATACGGAGGCCCGAACTGTTCTAGTTGCAATAAATTTACACCGAACACTCAGAGAGAAAAGAGACATTTCACAATTTTTTCCATTACGTCTAAAAAGGAAATGCATCACAAGTCGAAAAAGATTTCTTAAGATTGTCTACCTATTAAAAGCAAGAAATTTCTGATTTTCACAAAATTAATGTAATTTAAAACAAGATTCGAATGTCCCTTTCTAAACTTATTCTTAGTTCAGAAGGGGATCTGATGGAAAGGAAATTTTAAGGATTTATCGCTAATTAATTGCTTCTTGGAATCATAAATAAGATTTTCGTGAACGATTTGCACAATATTACCGGAAATATTATAATTTTTACATTAACTTGTTATACTTTATAATTATATATGTTAAGTAGCTAGCACGCCGTGTATTAACTCTTGGACCAGAAATGGACGTTACAGGGTACACTTTGCTCTTTTTTTCTTTGTCCTGATTTTAGATGGTCATTAAATAAATAAGGAAAACAATAAGCATTTCCTAACTACAGTCCATGATACTACTTCTGGAAAATGAATAATTTTATATTCTTTACTAAAGGTGGTTATCGCATAACCTCACCCATCGGCACAACCCTATCCTTTACACAAGATGATGCTGAGAATCTCAGCGTCAGAGGTACCTGTGATTATGCTGTTAATTCGGAACACTTTTCAAATGGAGAATCATAGGGAATGAGACTCTGATCACAAATACTGCTAATACACATAATTAATTGGCTGATTCAATAAGTAATTAATTAACTTAGCATCATAGAGCATAACACATAAAGGAATATTATAACGGATTCCTGACCGAAATCAACAAAAATTCAGTTTCTAATTGAAATAGGTTTTGACTCATATTTTCATCTCCTTTCTCGTGAATTTCCTCCGTTATGAATAAAGACGAGAGTGTCTCATTACAGAGATACACTCCCCAAAATTGAAGATAGGGACAGAATTAATTGCTAATCCCACTTCGAGAGCAGACGTCAGACATTTAACGAGACAACGGTGCAAGTGTAACCACCTGAGACGGAGAAAAAACCTAAGAACCATTACAAATTTACATATTCACCCGAGCGGAGAGACCTTGGATCTTTTCGAACGATTTCTAGGGAAAAAAGAGGAATGTAGAGGAGAGAGCAATTCTAATTAAGACGGAAAATTCTTTCCAAAGTATGGAGGAACGATTCAGACGAAGAAGAGGCAAAATTACTTTAGAATCTTGGAAAGGGGGAGTTTGCATAAATCATGACTCGCAAAAAGGCTCCTCTATATAAAAGAATATCAAACGAAGGAACTCGTTCGGATACACAAGATCAAAACCAGTATTGATAAAACATTATTGATTTAATGTATACTCAATACTGATATTGCAGCAGCAGCTTATTGCAATTTCCTACATCTGATAAAAATCCATGGGATAAAGAAAACAAACCCTAATCAACATTTTTGTTCTGTCGTGTAAATATTCAGATAACCAATGAAAAATATTTTAATCTTAGTTCTCGTTCTAAGAATTGTAAAGTTCTTCTGATATTTTGTATTTGTATATACAAGGTTTCTAGTGAATTTTTCGAGTTAATTTATAAATGAGCATGGCGTTTATAGTGGTTTTAGATTATTTTGAAAATTATTGCTGTTTACCTTGCAAATTAGCGTATTTCGCAAACTATTGTATTTAATGGAGGAGGCGATTAAAAACTAACGTTCTCTAGTTGTATATGTAGACATTTTTTACGTTGTTTTTGTTAGCTGTGCATTGTATTGTGAGATAGCGTCGCCAACTGACTTTGCGTCCAACTGCAGCGGTATTGTACAATTAATAAATGCTTCTTTCGTTTGCGTCTAAGGATTCAAAGACGTTCAAATGATCCAGTCATTCCTCCATGTCTTCCATAATACCCTTTATATTCCTCCATTTCCCCCTCGACTTCATTGCCTTCATTTAAATCTCCTTCCCGTAAACCGGCTCGTTTTGTACTAAAATCTCTTACGTTGAGAATTGCATTCATTTCATTTTCACAATACTACACAATGTAACCTTTCGATGCACTGATTATGCCCTCGAAAGGAAGGCAGTACACAGCTACGGTATTTATTGAGCTCTACTATTGTTCCAGCACGGTCTGTAGTACTCCGTTTCGGTCATTAAGCTTTCCAGTAAAGCACTATGGGTGATTACATCTACTTAAGTTTCGAGAAATTTTCTTTTCGCTTGATGAAGCTCCGCGATAATGACTGTCTATGGAATGTGGCCCTTTCAAGAAATTATTTCGGAAGCATAAGATCTTGTTGAGTACAATTACTAGTCTGCGTTGAGGATGTGCGCACCATCTCTTTTATATCCTTGAGACTAGAATCTCTCCGAATATTCTCAAACAAAGCAATACCGGTTTCTAAATATTACATGTAAAATATAAGATATTAAAATAAATAATATAAATATAATCAAAGGAATCTCTTTTCCTGTGAGGAAGCAAAGAAGGAATTGAAAAGGAAAGAATTGTGTGCTAACAAAATTTCGTTTGTTACTGTGAATTCAATGAAAGATTTGTTACCTCTCTGTTGCGATGAAACAAAGTTTTAAAGAATATTCTCTTAGTAATCTTTTTAATGTAAGAGATAGTATGAAAACGGGTTGGAAAAGGGTTTAAGAATCGTGAAGTGGGAGTGAATTTGAATGAAGGTGTAAACCACGTTTAGGATGTGAATCAAATACGAAAATTACGTGCAAATGTATGGCACACTTAAATACTTAATCACTCATGAAAACTATTTGCACATCTGTGTGTACATACACATTGATAGCGTCTGTAATATTTATACTCACACTTGTAATCACGTGCATCCCATGGAAAATCCCCTAACATTCTCCGTTTAACATTTGTCGTTTATTCGTTATGTTTATTGCTAACGTACTTTGTTCTCAGAAAAATTTTTCTAATAACACTAAACCTTTTCTCTCCATCTCAGATTTGTCTGCGATAACCGACCGAGTATTTTACGGTGAAAACTGTAATCTCTCTCATCCTTGGAGGAGAACTCTCTTTAAATTAATTAAGCGCATGGGAGGCTGTAAGCCGTCGATTCGAAGGGATTCGCGTTCATAGTGGCCGTATCGCTTCTTGTTTGGAAAAAATAAAAAGCAACCACGCCACCTATCAACAACTCCTCATCTCAGCCCATTGTTGTCCGCAACCCAGGCTTTGGGCCAATTCATGTCTACTTAAGCTCCCTCACCACATGATGGAAACGCGTCCGTTTTACTAATAAAGCCTTCCAAAGCACCACCTCTTTAGAAGGGGGAGGAGACTTTTGAACCCGCGACCTTCAACGGCGGAAGCCCTCGATGTATCCCCGCTTTAAATCGTTAATTCACCTTTCTTTCCATATGGTCTGTAGGGGAATCGGCAATACCGGCTTTGTATGTTTCCGTCGTGAGACAAGATTAACTTGCTATTTTCATTGCTGACTATTTCGTCCTAAATTTCAACAATTTCAGACTCGATTAATGAAACGTAGCGCTTTAATCTGTTATATTGTTTGTTTGTTATTCATTAATAGATCGTATCTAGTGCTGTAATGTTGATGGATAACTCAAACACTCCATTAATCACAACTTAATTGTGCATCTAGCCAATGTTAAATACACTTAAAAGCTCTACATTTGTAACAGTTTTTATTTTAAGGTGTCAACGTGGCTTTCTGTTTCAACTAATTTATCTAGATTAATTTTCACTTTTCTTTTGGTACAGAATAAAGAAAAATGTACCTGTCGTTAATTTTTTTTGCACTCTTGCTCATGGCTATGATAATATAAACCTACTGAGGTATGAGTAAAAGAGAATTTGAATATTGGCATTGATTTTGGTCACTCCAGACTGAATGCTACGAAGATTCATTGGCTGATTGCGATTTACTTTCGAGAACGTTTCATACGGTAGTCTGGCTAAATGAGCAAAGTAAAGGCAAAATACCTCACTCCTCATCTAGTCTAGTAATCCTCATTCTCTCTTCAGGGATTTTCGTAGCTAATGGTCGAGGAGTTGAGGCTGGTGAGGTTGAATATGGCCTCCGGGATGAATAATTTACAGGCATCAGGCTTCCCGATTTTCCAATAGTGACGCCCCAATGATTGAGGCACCCTGAGGCGATTTCTCCGCTTAGTAAATGAAACAAACGTATTACTAGAACCGGCCGGGGGTATCGGCAGTATTTAACTCCTTATTTAAATCTACTCCATGCCTTCCGTTAGCCCACACCCTTCCACAGGATTTCCTCATGTTAGTCACGCACCCTGCTTCCTTCTTAATAGAGTTCGCAGCACTCTTTTTTTCCTTCCCAACCCCTCCGTGCTTCCTTCTTCTCCTCAACCGACAGCGCTCATGTATTCGGCTAACCAGCCTTCTCCTTAGATGAAGTATTCGCCAACTTCTCCCCTTATCTTCCCGCTCTGGTCCACCTGCCACATTTCGTCTGACGTCAGAGAAGTTTAAGCAATAGTTTGCTCTTTTGCGAGATCTCCGCGTTGCAGTTTCGACGCCAGCAGAAGTTTGCGTTCTCCTTTGTCCGCCTGTCAATAAATCCCCGAAGTATGAATCTTTATGTGCTTCGATGGGTTTTAAAGAGTTCGTTAGGGCTTTTTCATTTAGTTTATTGAATTCTTGAGCACATCTCTCAAGAAATGAACATATAAAGAAACCATTTAATCCAAAAGCTTTGGAAACATACTCAAGTACAAATCAACTACTGAATACAATACAAACTTTTTTGGGCGAAATCTGGACTTGAAAATCCCATCGTAAATGATACTGAAATCGATACTCGATGGCATTCTTTTGTTGAAAGGCATTAAGATAGTTTAAACATAATTAATCTGAAAACATTTTCCATGCCTCTACGTCATTTCCAGGGTTAAAATAACTAACTAATACAATATAAAAACATTTCAAGGGGTCTGTTTTCCGATCTTTTCCGCTGTTAAAGGTAAAACTTGACGATTTACTCAGAACTTATCTTCGTAAAATTTAATGAACGACTGTTAAACCAGTTACATATTATATTTTACGTAGAGAAGCACTAAGCATTTTATTACTATTAAACAATATATATTTCCGTAGATACTATTTGTCAAATAACATCTGTATGTAGAGTATGAAGATGCGCTCACTTTCTCGTATTTTTCTGTTGATTATTCTCAGGTCTATTAAGAACACAGAATTAACGGGAAATGCAAGTTTTAGATTAGCTTTTGTTTTGATTTCGTTTCCTAGAGAATAACTCTAGGAAACGAAATCAACGCGAAACGCGATAAAAGTAAAAATAATATCCAAAATTAAAACTAAAACTTATACAATAACTGAACTATTAATCTTGGCCTACTAACTATACGTTACATATCCATACTTTACGTATCAACATTTCCGTAAAATAAAATTTCGAGAGACGTTTAGAATCAGGTTCAACACGTCGGAAGAAGACATTTCCTATAAATCAGAATCGTGAAGGTAAAAAAGGTGTCCATGTGAAAGTTACCAGAATCCCATTGCAAGAGCGGTGAAAACAAAGATGAAAACGAAAAATTATTGTTCCATAAAGGAAGAGATTGATACTGTATTTTACTTCACGGGAGCAAGCAAAATCTTAAAGTTGATGAGAAATTGAATGCAATGCATATTCACTAACATTCCTAATGAAAAAACAAGACCAATCATCTGCTAGTATTATCTATTAGTATCTTTAACCATGTATGGTTAAATTTTTTCACATAAAAGCACTAATGCGACTGCGAGCCTCATGTTGTAAGAATAATAGTCTTTCTGCCGCGACTCACGATTTCAATAGTTAAAATACTTCTTTTTAAAATACTCCTTAAATGCATTTACTTACTACAATCGCACATCACTTTGAAAGTAAATAAATGGAATCATTTGCCTTTTTTCAAGCTATAACTGAAGAATGACTGCTGAATTTATTAGTTAAAGCATGCGGTTAAGAGCTTCGCTCAAAATACTGAGGGTCACGCGTAAAACGCGTATTACACAAGGTCTTATCAGTACCAAAAAGTGATAATTACCGAGAAATTTAAAGTATTTTAGACTAGCTATGCTATTAACTTCGAAAATTCTGCTATAAAATAGCAAACTAACAGAAGAAAAAAAGCTGTTCAGTGCTCCGCCTAAATCTCAGAGACGAAATCATAAGACATAAGAGGACTCGCAGCAGACAAGTGAGAGAAATATTATAGTTCGCAAGTCAGCCAATTTGTCGCTGCTAGCCACGAGGCTGAAAAAAGAGAGACGTTCTGCGCCACTTTGGATGACGGGGTTGGAGAGCTGTGAAGTCGCAATTGCGCTAAATTACTTTATGACACTCTACTTCACTACGGAGAGCCGCTCTAGAATCTTGGAGCAATTCCCCTGAGAACGCATCAATTTATCACAACGACCACTCGGTAACTGAGCAAACACGCGAGTGACAAAACCAACAAATGCAACCTATGGAAATGGCGAGTGCAAACAATGCAGCAATGTGGGAGTGAAGGCAAATTTTGCAATTTTCCTGGAGAGTGGAGGTTAAATAAGAGATGAGACCCGGAGAAGAATGTTTTCACGCCGGAAAATTACCAATGGTATGTTAATTTTGAGAATTGACAGACGTTCCAGAGGAGTTTTTGCAGAAAATATGATATAACATTAGAAGCGGTCATGCTTGTTAAATCATATTCGTTAATATTTTCTCTAAACAATGAGGAGCGTCCACAAAATACAAGGCATCATGACAATATTCAGCATAAAAACATGAGCTTTCACTAATAAGAAGCAGAAGTCCATTCATGATAATGTCTCTGCTCCATAAGTATCTTCCTTTTAAATAAATAAACAAATTAAAACTTACAAAAGCGTAAGCCCTTACCGAAAACACATTTAATGAGTATCGAACTATTCGAGGTAATAATTAATTGTTCTTGACGGGCATCTTTGATTATTTCTGCTGTAAAGCATACGAGTATATACTTGGATAGAGCACGATTTCCTATAAAAATATGAGGTCTGTTACTTCAAGTTCTGTTGTAAATGAAATTATAATTGTGTACCAACTTAAATATTCGTTTCGCTTTAGATTTTTCTTTCTTCATAATTTTCATACTCTTATTGTATCTGTGTGGTCATTATTACTATTAGAAACTTGATATTGTTGCGCTGGATTTCTCCAAGTTTAAGGTTAGTTTCCCTGAAGTCTGACTGATAGAGAAAATCGTTTTGAGTTCCGGTAGTAAGTTTTCAGAGAGAATGATATAGACTTATAATAAATACGTTCATAAAAATCAATCTTTATATTTTACTTACTCAACCATTAATGTTCGCCCCTAAGCTACAGCGACCGAGTAAGAAATTGTTACTTGTGATTAATCTTGTCACTACTAATTTTACAACTCTAAAGTCCGTTACAACGTAATTTTTTCCTGGGATTCGCAACGGGAATTTCACTCTTAGAGACAAACTTGCTCACAAAAAGTCTAATCGAAGTTCGACGCTAATTGAAACAAGACCTCTCCGAGTTCATCGTACGCACGAAATAAACTTAAACGATTAAGTTCGCCAACGCGCGAATTCCCTCTCCCACACGAGCAGGAAACTTGCAATTACTGGCGAATCGCTCCCCGACAAAAGGAAAATGAGAAATGAATTAATGCGAGATAACCGCTTCGCAGTTTGAGATGGGGCAATTTGGTCAGCGTTCGCTATGCGGCGGGCCCCATTCGCGTGAATTAAGGGGGGGGGGGGAGCGTCCTCCAAATTCTCGGGAGGTGTTACGATAATGGTAGGGTCTGCATGCAACTCCCACACCTAAACGACTTACGACCCAATCACGACAGCGCACTCCATTGCGAAAGTATATTATTTCTGCAATCTCAGCGCCAATTACGTAACTTTTAGCCGGCGATCCATTCATTCGTCCGTTCGAGATGAATGCATGTAATGTGGTTCATAACGGTTGCTGAGTTTCTTTTACAGAACTGTTGTCATACGTCTTGCGTATTCAACACTTTATGAGAGAACATCCCTACTGGATTATATTCAGCCAGTGCTGACAAACGAAAGAAAATGATTTCGTATTCACTGCATGGCGAAATGTAATTTAATTTTTAGTTTAGATTTCCCTTCCGACAAATATAAGTTTGGTTTTACGTCAACTAATTTAACTTTAAAACGAAATAATAACTTGCTGTACAAGAATGGGCAATCGTAAATGCTACGCATGTATTGGCGAACTCCTGGAAACAAATGTCTATGTCTATGTCTGTACCCTGCAAGCCGCCTTTCGGCGTGTGGCAGGGGGTGCATGCACCATGACTCTATTTCCTTAATCGATTATTTTCGCGTATTGTTCGCGGAAAAAATGAGTTCTTGAATCTATTTGTTCTGGCATCTATTTCTCTGATCTTTCTCGCATTATCGGAACGGCCTATATAGCATGGTGAACGCATTATATCTGCTACATCATCTCTAAACGTGCTTTCTCTGAATTTATCCAGTAAATTGATCCTTTGTTGAAATCTTCTAACTTCCAAAGATTCCCATTTTGCGTCCTGTAGCATCTGAGTGACGCTCACTGATTTATCGTAGTAGTAAATGGATAAAACAGATGATGAATAATTTGAATGCCCACCCCTAACCTTGATTATCGTTTTGTATATCGCAAATTGGGAAGTATTCAAAAGTATATGAACGATATTTAATGGCCCCAAGTTCCATGAAAGTATTTAGTATAGTAATAATATTAAGTGCTATCCCGATATAATAACTTTCATAACCGAGACGCCCTAAACATCCGTTCAAGTCGTCTAGAATTAACGATCACTAAAAGATATAACGACACAGTAAAAGACCATTTTGGGGTTTTATCAATTTTCTTATTTTGGTCTTTCAAAAATTTTCGATGACGCATTTCCTTTCATTCTCTCAAAATCATTTCGTTTCTAATTACAGCTCACAACTTTCCCTGCACAGAACTTTCCAATATCCCTTCATTGTTAGTAGGATGAATAATCATCTTTCGTATGAGTGAGCCATGATTGACGCGCAAAAACAACCCATTGAAAAGAGCTCGGAAATCTTCTCAGGTTTAAATACCACCCGCTGATCACAGATTCATCAGAGAAGCTGAGGGTTTAATCATCGCTTTATTATACGAGGCTTCAATGGCAACCCAGCTCATTTTAACGAATCCGATACAAACTGGGAAATAGCGTCCAAAAGTCCCCCTGAAATCAACGCAGGTTTTTTCGAGGATCGAATGATAAAAGACGAAAGCTCTTTATTGCCGAAAGTACTCGCAGAGAATCCAGCTCACTTTTTGCTGCAGCGCTCATTTACCGCCGAGGTGAAAGGAAACAAAATCGAACCTGACTGTAACATTTATCGAGTTTCGTTTGAGTTTAGATCAAAGCCGATCATCGGATTTATTAAACACGGGCCCTCACAAATATTAGTTGCTCTCCACTTTGATTATGTCAACCGTGGTGAAAAAACATACCCAACGGACGGGGAGCGTACGAAATATAATAATAAAATTTTGCTTGCGAGCGCTCAAAAGATTCGTCGTGAAAAACGCAAGCAAAAACTCAGCTTTGACAGCGATGCCCTTTAATCGACAAAGGACATCGAATAAATGCATACATAGCGGGATAAAATAATGAACCCCGATCGACTATGAACGCGCGATTATTTTTTTACCTCGGCTTAAGAAATCACGTTGCATTTGATGAGATTATCCAAAAAATAAAGTCTCCAGCAGCGATAATAAAGAGAAATAAAGGAATGCGAAGCAAAAGGAACGCTACGGAGTGGAGCAAAAAGGGAATTCCAGCAGTCGGCTGGCAGAAATGCCTTCTTCAGCGAGGCCGCCCTTTTCACATAGATCGGTCTTTTTAACGTCTCAATCTTTTTCATAAAAAGGACCGTCTGCGAAACGGCTTTTCTGAGCTCAAAAGCCAGGATGGTAAAAGATGGCGCGAGATAAAATGTTTCCTGATATAAATGGATCGAAACCCAACGTAATTGATGATATGCTTCCAATTTAATAGATTGCGATTGGTTCTAATTTATCTCAGGCGTTTCCGACAACTTTCCTCCCTTTGCCCGATAAATCATCACTTCCATTACGTCCCTGATGACTCATTTATTTCCACCTTGTCCTCTTCTATATTCTGCGGCAGTGTTTCCCAATGTTCTCGGGTCGCAATAGTGCCCAGCGTAAGCCCTTCTCGTGGAGCTTAACATTGGAAGGTTACACACAATTTTATTTTTATTTCGCATAATACATTTTACAAGATAAAAGTGTTGTTTAGTGGAGCATCATAATGTAGTATTTTTCTAATTTGGTGCGCTCTTCTTTTTCAACTTGATTTCGACTAAAACAAATAAACGGAGGCTTTAGTGTTCCGTTAAGTTTGAGTTAACCCTTGAGAGTGTCATGGAAGATTTGTTGGGAAAATATTACTACCTAAAATTTGCAGTATCACTCACTTCTACGAACATTTACTTCGCTAACTTCCAAGGAAAAAGGTAAAGGTGACTTTTCACGTTAAGGCGTGCACCTACGAAAAATCTCAAGGAAAAACGGACATGAAAAAAGAAAAAACCAGGACCTGGTCCTGCCAGGGGATTTTTCCTAGGTGCACGCCTTAACGTGCAAAGTCACCTTTACCTTTTCATTGTGTGTTATCCTTAAGGAGGGTTCCCCTTTCCATCACTTTGTATGGCCGGTTCCTCACCGAAGACGTTGGCCGTTGACGATGCCGCTCAGTCGGACGAAACTACTTTGCCCTTGCCTACAAAGTCTCCCAAAACGGCTTGGGAATATGTTCTGGCTCGATAGCTTAATTGGATAAGGCATCTTACCGGAAAGCAGAAGATTCAAGGTTCGTGTGCTGGTCCTGTCAGACTTTTTTCATATCCTTTTTTCCTTGGGATTCACTAACTTCATTATATTGAATTATCATTATTAGTTTACCATTACCGCGAAGTTGCGCCAAAACGGGCTCTCTTCCAACTAATCTCTGGAGATAACATGATAATAGTATTACACTAATTACCAAAAACGACAAAGATTAACTTAAATCTAAAAAGATAAATCAATACGTCTAAACAAACTGGCAAACATAGATACAAGATAATGGGCATAAACAGTAGATACAAAATAATATATAGACTGTTTGATTGAATTTTGAATACATTGATTAATACATGATTGAAAATTGAATACATAGGGCACATGGTTGCTGACTACTAAATTAAAATTTTCTGTATCTTACTGAACCCTGCTTTGAATTTTTTTAAGATTGGAATAAACCAATACGTGAACCTATTTTTACTCGGTCATATAGACGGAGATATAAGCTAGCAGTATCTGTAAAGTGGCTAAATGCTGTGCAAGAAGGGGAGACTAAATGAATCTTATTGGTATAAAAACCTAAGCTAAGATGAGAATGGTTCAATTCTCTTCCATAAATACAGGAAAATCCATAGAATGTTCCGCTAATTTAGATTTAGATTTTCACCCTGTAAGCCGCCGCATCTCGAAGATCGCGCTCGCTGTTTACCGGAATGACAATACCCTTTACATCACCTAAACCCCACAATACCCTTTACATGCACCGAGTAATTTTTCGAAAAGCTTTCGTCGGTAAACAGATTTTCTCTCCTGCAGTGAGTTCCACCCGAGGAATATTTAAAAAAATATTCGCCTCGTAAGGCTACTTAACTTCATTTTTAATAAAAAACATTGATTGTAAATCATATAAAATTGCGAATCACAGAAGACTTTGTCTGCAAACAAACTCCTCTACATGGAATGTCGGACAAATTGACGACGTAAAAGAGGGCGTCGGTCAAGTGGGTGTCGGCCAAATAAGCATAAATCAAACGAGAGGATCCCTTTCGAACTCGCCACTGATACAAGGTATTTCAGTGGCGCCACACTCGACCAAATCTTTTCCGATCGAAAACTTGTGAATAAGTCCCACCCATCACTTCCCTATCTCAAAGTCTCGGGAATAATAACATGCTTCTCGTCGACACCCGATTTCTTGCTTCTCGGCGGGGCCTCTCATCGTCCCGATATAAACTGCGAAAATAAAACGCAAGCTCCGGAGAAATCGCAGCCATGCATTTTCCTCTCCTCGATAATCATCCTTTCTGCTGCAATTAAATCGTTCCATTTAGATCTTCACGCCGCAATCACGAATCTTTCCGCCCATTTATTTTTTAATGTACGGCCAATGGCTATCTCATGAGGTGAAGTAATTTTTTACCAACGCTGTTCCCACGGCTGACGATTATATCTGCATAGAAAGTCTCAGCAACATAATAAAATGTACAAGTCTTGATAGTTTACGGGCGCTACAGAAAGTTTACACGAGGGGAGAATTTCGAATAACTTTCTAGCATATATACCTTAAAATAAAATCATCTTAGTACTTATCTTAACCCCTTAAATTTATCTTAGAGTCTCTAAGCTTTTTCGCGATAAATACACTAATTTTAAATTAATTGCATCAATACCTCGATTTCACATTTTTGTTGAAGCGTCTCGACATGAACGTTGGTCCACGAACTACGTTTCGCCGCGTACTTTCAATCGGCAAGCCAATATATTAGCAGCATAAATCATGGCTGATCTTTACACGAATAAGAATTTTATAATTTAGGTTTTAGATTTAGTTTTTTACCCTGCAAGCCGCAAGTGGCGTATGGCAGGGGGTGTATTAGCACCTTACCTAATCTACCCTATTACATTCTCT
The DNA here is from genome assembly GCA_000376725.2 of Ladona fulva. Classification (NCBI taxonomy): domain Eukaryota; kingdom Metazoa; phylum Arthropoda; class Insecta; order Odonata; family Libellulidae; genus Ladona; species Ladona fulva. The sequence goes on from KZ308305.1 coordinate 1,002,793, forward strand.
GATGCTACTCGGAAAGAACGACCAGAAGTAACTATCCGTTTCGGCAATTATTTCCTTGTAACGCTTGGTCGTCGCCTCTCGAAGATCGCGCTAGCTGTTCACGGAAATTACAATATCCTTATTTCACCTAATTCATACTATTCCTCGCAATACTTAGCAATCCTTCGCTTACTTATTTCAAAGTAATAATTCTTACGTATAGAAGGTATAATGCAGACGAAAATGAAAAATAATAAAAATGCCTTTAAAATATACATAAATAATCGTGGTCCACCGACCAATGCCAATATGCTATTCGAGTAAAGAAATTGGAAACTACTGGTGTAGAAAAATCGCTAATCCTAAAAAGGAATGAAAAGGGAAATCGTCATCATCTAAATCCTACAATGATTTCTACTTTAGCGAAAATGAGTTTCAATTAAAATTGAAGGGATGACCGAGATATCTCCTATACCTACAAAACATGTTTGCATAATCACAGACATAGTAAATGAGGTATTCATACACCGAACTTAATCTGAAATCAATGTGAATAATCATATGATAAGCTCATCCTGCAATCCATTTAAATTATCGACTAACACCCATATCATCCTATCCAGCTGGTAATACTGCCAGTAATAGTAATACTAAATGGATTGATTGAGGAATAAAATATAGTCTGAATTAACTAATCTTGATAAAATCGTTAGGGGAGTTGCTATGTATTGATGTGAGTTGTCTCTGCATCTCTTTCAAGAATATCGAAGCATAAATATTAAATTATGCGGAGAACATTGTAATAATACACGGATTAAAAAAAACATAAATAAATATTTATTATATGTTGCTTATGTAATGCAAACGAAATCATGAATAAATTAAAAGTTAAAAGAATATGAATGATGTCCTTCATTATTCCTTTACATGTGACCAGCTAATACTCGTACAAAACTGAACCGCACACGAGAACTGTCCAATTAAATAAAGTTATGATAGGGAATGATTATTTTCAAACTAAAACCACAGCTTTGCTCGGTATATATTCGCAAATTATTTCCACTTTTCTGCGGAATTTCATGAAACAGTGGATTGGATGGCGATTGAATTGATAAAAAAACTTCGAAATTCTGTAATTCTTTGGTTATTGGTTTTTATAAAATATTTCTTTTAACCTCATTACTTTTATTGATTAATATAATTATGTTCCACCTTTAGGTCTATTTTATTTCTATTGAATTCACTGCTGAATTATGTGGCATCAACGAGATTAACGGTAATAAAATTTATGAAAATATAGCAGAATTATTGCAGAACTGTATGGATGCAGTTCTATCTGTCATAATGTAAAATATTCATAGCAAAGCAAGTGATTAAATCAACGTAGATTATCCCTTCGCTGGTTACAACTGTGCTGTTAATCTACTATAATAATCATCTCTGTGTATATATTTATAACTTTATATATGTATTTATTCGGTCAGTAACTTTCCAAGAGAAATATATAGAAGCTATTTTCGAAAATTACTTTCACCCTCTTCTGGATGAGATAGAAACGTGAAATTTGAAAATTCAATAGTTATATTTCTTCCTTTTAACCGACGGATAAATATTTAATATTTTTGCAGGAAGAAAAATTCTAAATAGAACTTTATAGGAACGATCTATGACTACGGTCATGAGGGAAGAAAAATTCTAAATAGAACTTTATAGGAACGATCTATGACTACGGTCATGAGGGAAGGACGGGAAAAGACTGTTTCACTCAAAGCATACCTCGATACATTCTCAGCATAAAAGAGAACTGCAGAAAGGTTCGATACAAAGAGGCAATCTCGCGCAGCGATCGATCTACACAAAATGCTACCATTTATTATCGCCGAATCACGAACTGGAACCATGAAAATGTCATGTGGAAATAGAGGACAGCGAAATTCCGCAATCCTTACGCGGCATTGGAGGGTGGCGAAAGGAAAGAGCCGTATTCGACCGAGTCAATGGCTTTAACAGCGCCATTGTACTTTCTCCGATGAAAAAATAACTTTCAAATAATTTAAGATTTTAGAGAGATACAAGTCGTTCAGAGAGAACATCAAAGGCTACCGATTCCACATGCAAAGTAATCGGTATTCCAAAATCTTATCTGATGTAAAAGAAAAAGCTATAAATGAACATAAATCAATGAATCAATTTCGGTGGACTTTATCACAATTTATTCAAACTAAATGCACAATATTTGCATAGCTCCACGAAATCTACTTAATGGAATCATACCGCAGTGGAATTCTAATGTTTTATTAATTCTGTACACAAATATAAATTCTAAGGGTCGACATTAAATATATGAAGAAATATTTTCTAAGAAGAGAATGTAAGAGAAAAAAATAAGTTTCTTGTGAAGAATCAGCACGAAAAGAAATTTAAATGACAAAGACTAAAAAATATTTGCATAAAATATGAAAATATTTTTTTTTAATCGAAGAAATATTTCATAGCATCATGAATCACCACCGTAAATCTTTAGTAAAACTCTAGTAAATTGCTCTTAGTAAAATTTTCTACTAGTAGAAATATCTGGTAAAAAAATAAAAATTATATATGACTGCTAAAAATACTGATAAAATAGTTTAATAACAAGTATTATAAACATTAAACTTCAAGGGTATTACTAGAGCGAAAAGATGGAAACAGAAATATTCAACATGTCTTGCTTTCAAACGTACAGAGCGGTGCTGTTACAATTAAGTTCTACGGCTGAAATGACAGGCCAGGGGTTTCTGGGAAAATTTCAGTTCCACCGACCCTTTCCTTATCCCTAAGAGTGCGAACCCCTCTCGCACCACTTCCTGCATGCCCTCCGTCTCCCTCCTGCATGTCCTTTGCTTCTGATAGTCATTTCGGTCGCCACTCACAAACGCCAATAGGTGTTGCGTTGATTTTGAACACCACCGCATTGTACCGTATGGCCGAGAAAGGCCTTGAAAAGAAGGGCAACGACGATAACCTTTTAAAAAACTTTAATTTCCACTATTAATATAAAAAAACATTCAATTCTTACTCAATTTATGTATAATCAACAAAAACCTAACATTTCGAACGCCGGAAGCTTCATTTTCGGACGAGGAAAAAAAAAACTATGCGACAAAATGCGGAACCTAACGCGGGACAAAGATAGTCCCCCGGGCGATACTATCGTATGGGTCGAAATAAAAACAACGCGAGAGACCTTATCTCGCGTTCCTTTGTGTATTGAGACGAACTACTAACCTTTAGGGAAAGAATTCGAGAGTCTGGGGCTTTGACGAATACGACCCCGTAATTTCCTAGGTGACATTACCGCACTCTTCTGAGCTTCGGGGGGAGGAAAAGGGCATTGTGGGAGCGGGAGGGAAAGAAGCGAAGAGAAATGATGGGAAACAAAACAAAGGAAGGGTATAAGAGAAAAATAAACGAGAGAAGTAGCTGAGATATATAAGAGATTGATGACACGGAACTCTAGGAGCAAATGCAATAGAATAAGATGTGTGAAATACGCATTGGAGAGAGAAAGATGCGAGAAAAAAGTGGAGCGAAAAATGCAAAAACAGAAACTCCAGAGAATTATATAGATAAATAATAAATACAATCACAAAAACAGATTTTAATAAAGATATACAAGAGAATATGATTTAAACTGTAGCCTTCATAGGGTTTCAAATTTAAAAAAATAAGGAGTGTATATGAGTACAGAGGTGGAAAAACATTTCTGAAGTGTGGAAGAAATTTAAATCTCAAAAATACCTATAAATGATCATTCTTCTCTCTTTCTATTTCTAAGACCTGTACCCCTTCAAAATTGAGAATAATACACATTGTAAAATATTGTTCCTTTCTAATACTTTGATGGCATAGTCGTCGCATCGATCTCTTTGTCTCTTTTGAAAAGCGTGTCACGGTCAAAGAAACACCATTTGTCTCTCCCCTTGATACCCTTCTCACGAGTTCCGATTTCTATTATTACAGCAGCAGTGGAATGGCTTACCTCTAATGAAAATTAAATGGCATTTTTTAGGTTCAAGGATGCACTTTGATCCCGCTGAATATCAATAATTTCTAGATCGGTACTGCTGTAGAAAGACCTCAATAATCAACGTTGGTCTTCTTAAGAAGATTTGCAGGCTATTAAATTGAAATTATTTTTTCTCAATCAATTTATAACATAATACATACATAATTTTAATATACGTTTAATTTTTTCATTATTTTGTTTTATTTTTTATTACATTCATTTTATTTATTTCCTGGTGCCATCACGTTCAACGATTTATGGACTATCACAGGAAAGAATTGACACACAGGAAAACCCAAATAGTCGGGATTCAAACCCGAGACCTTGGCGTTGGTACGACAGAATGTCAACTATAGTATTCCGCCCCCGACGTCGACTGTATTAAACACATATATTTTATCATTTGCTGTATCGTAGAAAACGATTATTTTTAATCGCCATCTAAGTGTTCTCTCTACAACTACAAAGGAATTATTCATCTCATCGTTCCTTACGGGTGAATAAACCCATAAGATGATTACAAAACATCCAATAACTTCAATCAAAACAGCCTAAATCGATAGCATCAACCAAAAACGAAGACTCAAACAAAGGGTGGAAACATAGCATACTGAAATAGTGAAAGAAGAGAACTAAGCGGGCGAAAGAAGAATCGACGATAATGGAAAGAGGAAGAGAAAAGTTTGGCTGGAAATAAATGAGAGGGGGAGGTTGAGGAAGCCTCGCATGATAAGCCATGAAGGCCAGAGGAAGAGCGGCAGGCAACACTTAAAACAGCATCGCTTCGAGTGGAGATCGCAAACGAAGAAAAATTACAAAATTACGCGAACGAAGCGACATAAGCCTTTTTTATCGCGCCATCGTCGCCATCAATCACCCACCGGACGAAACATTCATCTCCTAGTCCAGCTTTTTGTTCCTTCCCTTTTCACGCGGAAATTACTTTCGTGTTGAACTGCTATAAATAGGATAGGGACGAAACCCCTACGCCAGCGATTTTCTACGACCTACCAAAATAACTTTGCACTGAATGGCAACATACGCGAGATAAAAATCACGTTTAAAGAAACTATCTTACGTTCTCATTTTGTATCGATTCACGAATAAAGAAATAGTTTTGAGAATTATCTGTTGCTGTGAAAACTTTCTTACTATCGATTTCAGAAATTTGTACTACGTTATATATATGTGTGTGTTGTAAATTGGATTTCTAAGAGAAAAACAACACAATGAAAATTATTTCCCGTGGTATTCAGAGCTTTCATTTCTGCAATTTGGAGAAAATAATTCATGCTAAAATAACTCCTTAATTTTCTCTTGAATAATTATTATCCTGAAGTATTTTACGAAAAGAAATTTCACGAATCAAAGTATAATTTCATTTATTTACGATAAAAAATAGCAGAAGGTGCAATTTAATAAGCAGATATAGAGAAAAGAAGTCTTACATGAATATTCAGCTTTCTATAACTTAGAGCT
>KZ308305.1:1008310-1124307 GCA_000376725.2 Ladona fulva
AAAATAAAAATATGTTAAATTTTGAGAGAATTGTTTTTGCTGCTTTAATATGAGTATGTATGCTCATGGTTAATGGTTAATGCTCTGCTCAGTATAAACAGCAAAGCTAACCGTTGTCATTTGAAATTCTTAGTGCCCTTCCAAAAATATTACACGATTTTCAGCCAAATAAATAAGTTGCTGTTTTTAAATTGTCTGTTTAAAATGTACATATAGAGATAAAAGAAGCTACGCAATGTTTCATTAGGACTCTGTATTTTCATTAAATTAAATTATTATTAAATAAATTTTATTTGAACTAATTAAATTGTACTGTTATTAAATTATTACTATAACAATGTTATTAAAACTATAGACTATTCAACCGCTGAACTCTAAACTGTTTTCTCTGTTAGTTATCAACTTCAAAACCATATTTTCTTACGTAAAAATCAGCTTTATTTTCTTCTTAAAAAATTCTTCCTTAAAACTTCATTTCGGAAAGTCCTTTAGAGTTAAAATAAGCTCGAATCCTAGAAGACCATTCCCTTTAATGAAAACCTCGGCGCAAATTGGAGTCCCGGAGAGCGACGGAGGATTCCAAAACTCCCACTTCGACTCTCGCAGGATGTCCTTCATTCTGACGAAATCGCTCCATAGAGTAGAGGAACTTTTTTCTGTTCATTAAGCTGCTGAAAAATATTCCTAATTAAATTGGTATTGATTAGTTAATGGTCGTAAATAAATTAACCGCTTCTATTTTCACTATGGCGACTTCGGTTGAGCAAGACATCTCTTAATTTAAAGAAATGTTTCACATTAAAGTGTAACTGCGACCGCATATGAACTCACCTAGACGCTCTTTGAGGGCACAAGTATACACCCTTTCTAGCAAAATGAACGCATAATATCTGATGCGTCTTCAGAGAGTGTATCATCTTTGAATTTATTGAGAAAATTTAGCCTGAGGTATGATCTTACTATAGCATTTATTCCATTATTTCCAGGCCTACGCAATGAAGCATTTTTTACGCTTACAGTTTTTTCGTAGCAATGCTCCTACTTGACAGAATGTACTGTCTTTCCTTGAGTTTTCCGATTCAAGATATAACTACGAATAAATATAAACATTCTTCTATGATTTTCGGCAGCTTGTTTAATTTTATTCCTCTACTGAATATTTAAAGCGAAACAATTATTAATCTTCTCGAGCGAGATTTGGTGGGATTCCATTATAAATGAAATAATAAATATAACTTATACTTTTCCACAAATATATTTTTGGCTTTCAACCAATGGTTTCGAACTTTTAGTTCATCGTCAGGCTTATGTTAAGTTATATCTATTATTTCATTGGAAATAATTATGATAATTATGAAATGTTTATGTATTAAAGAGAGGAACATCGATAACTGTACCTGTGATAGCATTTTGAATGCGGTAGTTAGGACTGGAGAAATCATTATTTATACATCCGAACGATCACTTGATTAGTTCTTGTTCAAAAACAATTACCAGTGTTGATATTAATTCATGAGTTGTTATTATTGTGTTTAACCATCATAGATTGTGAAATGGTAACGTTATTCCCCAAAATAATTACTATCCAATATAATAACAAAGGAAAATACAAAGAATTTTCAATTTCAACGGAATCATTTCCAAAGTATTACATCGCATCGGCATTTTCGATGATATGAAAGAGTGCGCGAATACATTCTGCATCGACAATTAGGCATTCAATATTCGTCGTCTTTTGATTTTGGGGATTTGAAATAATTATACAATTCACTGAAATAAGCACGATTTCTTAACACAGACATACACACAAATCAGTGAGCGTCACTCATATGCTTCAGGACACAAAATGGGGATCTTTAGAAGTCAGAATATTTCAACAAAGAATTAATTTACTGGATAACTTTAGAGAAAGAACGTTCAGAGATATAGCCGATATAATGCGTTCACCATGTTACAAGATCAGAGAAATAGATGCTAGAACGTATCGATTCAAAAACTCACTTTTTCCGCGAAGGTAATCGATTAGGGAGATGCACCCCCTGCCACACGCCGAAAGGTGGCTTGCAGGGTACTTATATAGACATACTCTATATTCGTCCTCAGTACATCGTCTTTAAATTTTCACTTAATCCCCTAATCTTCCGTACCTCTGTTTCTATAAAGTGCCGACTGGTTGAACTATTTGCGTTCCTTTCGGCAAACATTCATCGCCGTTATGAATATTGGCGAGAAATTACCGCACGTATGGATGCAGCATTGGAAGATAAATGGCACTCGAACGGAATGAAATTCGAACGCGGTCCCTTTCTTCGCATCAATGGAGAGCTCTCTTGAATTATATAGGGCCGCTGGTTATGGAGGCCCTTTTGCTCTTATTGAATGCACTTGCCTCCGTACCGAGTCAATTGCCTTGTGTCGCGCCGGCGAAGATTCAATTGGCGAATGGGAGACAGGATTTTATGCGTTGATTTCCAGAGGAAACGTTTAGTTAAATTCAAAGAAACGACCGTTAGGAACGAAGGCGAGGCATCGCCAGTGAATGGCAGAGATGCATTAAGGTTTCCCTGAAGGGCTTAATGGAGAGGTCTGAATAAAACGCACCTGGTAAGATAAATCTATTACCTACAGTAATTGAGGATAGATAAAGGTAAAGTACGTCCCTCCCGTTTTAGACGATTACATACTAATCGTAGGATTAGTCTTAACGGAATGAGAATGACGGGTGGAATTTTGCCAAGGGGGGAAGGTGGTACCTGCTAAAGGAGACCGACTATTGCCTTATGAACTAATCTTCAATTAACTTTTTAAATATCATTCTGTCGTAATGAATGTATTAGGTGAATAGGGATCGCTGGAAAACTTCACAATCTGATTTTTTCAAGCTTCATGTCATATACTGGGCATACAGCAAGTACGTACTTATACCGTGGTACCTCGGTAACCGAAGACTGCGTCGTTACCCGAGACATTTTCTGATCATGACCATACGTCGCTGACCAAATGCGCCGTTAAGTAAGGTCGCCTTTTACCAAAGTACCACTGTTCTACAAAGTAACAGGAGGGAGGTGTTCGCCTCTGAAACCGCCATTGTCGAGGGTTCGATATTTCAATGTTCATCATGAATCAAAAGATTTTCAATATAGAAATTTGTATTAAAAAAAAAATTACCATAATGTTTATGGTTGGAGGGCGCTTAGTAGTTGTAGATAAATTTACTTTAATCGTTAAGGATGAAGGAGAACGACTCAATATCGATTTAACGGTGGTTTTCTAAGAAAAAAAAACAGGGAGTTAACTAAAATGATATATTCATACTAGACCACCACAGATGTGGCTTTAGTATAAATAAACCTTCTCTGGATGCGAGGACCTCTACTTTGAGTTTAAATATAAAGTCTTTCTAAGAGGAAACTTTCCTTTCGGTAACGCGTTAAATAACAAAAATCACTTCCTTCGAGAGAAACATTTAAAGAGGATGATCGTAAATCAACGCAGTGGTAACAACCACAACACCCTGAGACCATAAAATAAAGCAAATCCCACCGAAATCAGGGACTCGTCTTAAATCTCGCCTCTCGGGGTGAACTTAATCACAGTCGAGAAAACAATCGGGCTCTCAGGGGCTCATCGGAACATCCCTCGTTTTCTTCATCCACCGCATTGGGGTAGGAAAAGAATACTCTCTGTTCATTCTTCCCAACGCCATTGAAGCACGCGTGTCAGCACGGAGGAAAACAGGAAGAGGAGGACTGGAGAAAAAAAGAAAACACGCCTTCAAACGACGTCCCTTGCGAGGAAAAACAAAAGAAGTCGGGCCCTAGCAACCCCTCGTAAAATGGTTTTGGGTGGCAGGGAGCCAAGATGGAGAGTCTTCACTTCCTCAGCTGCAGCGCGTGCCCAACTGCCATTCTGCATGCTTCTTATATATTTCTCTATCCTTACCCTCTCCGACTCACTTCCCTTTTTCCTTCCCTGCAGGAGGTGGATGGAGGGTGACTTGGTAGATGACCTCCCATCACGAATATCCCTCTTCTCTTTTCGTTTTACGGTCCTTCCAAGTTTCCCATCACTGTCGTTTCCCTCTCCGTTCGTCTTCTTTAATCCCCTCTATTTTGGCGCATCTTTTGAAGTGCCTCGTTACATCAATTATTCTTTGAATGCGTGACGAGCTATTCCAAAAATAGTATCTGAGGTGACAGAATCACATAACGTTCATCTGCAATTAGAATTCACAGTAATTTCTCCATATTTACACATAATACTAAGTAACTAATGTCTACCGCCTACCTCATCTGTACAATAGTGTAATATCTCTTACACCTTTCGAAGATGCATTTGTATAATAGTGTTCAACTTTGACCTGGTTTTTTCAACAGTTTTGATGTATATTTGTTTTGTATATTTTGTTTTATACCTGTCTTTAAGTTTTTCAATTATTTATTGTTACTATCGTTATTTTAAATTTATTTGTTGACTGCGTTGTTACTTAATTAACTTAAGGTCTCGTGTTATTTTTGGGTTCTTATGAAATAAATAAACAGATAAGTCTTCGGGCGAATTCAAAGCCGTGATCGGAGTGGCAGTGCATGTATTCTCCCGTAAAATAGATTGGTCGAAATGATTTGAACCTTAAAATACTGTGCAGAATAGATTACGTAAAGAAAAAGGCATTCGTCTGCCTGAAAGACTCAATAGTGATAACAAGTACTGGTCATACAGGTTTCTTAACCAATTTAAGTTAAACTCCTTCATTTTTGATAGGGGAATTCTCTAATTGCAATTATATTCCGTGGGAAAGCATTGGCGAACTTAGCCCTACGTTTGTCTCAATACCTAAATATTTTATTTTATTCGTAATTCCAAGTCGATGGGTAAAGTAATCCTCATATTTTCGTGAGCTTAGCATAAAATTCCATTGCATATGTAGAAAGATTTCTTCCATTTGAACCATAATATAAAAATACATAATCCTACTCGTCTAAGTACTATGGCGACCAATTAACTTGAAAAAGCATGGACGACTTTAAAAGATTTCGACATTCTTAATCAAAGTGACATAAATATTTGACAGTGTAATGACAATAAAAACTGAATTTTATTTCGCAGCATCGGTTCACCAAATCTTAAGTCGAAGAATAAACACACACATCTTACAGCATCAATTTCAGTGTAAGAAAATGACGATTTTCTACAATTGAAACAGAAAACTCTTCAGTGAGAGAATCCTAAACTTGCTTAGAGCCATAGGGTGTTGAATACTGATCCATTGCTAACACAAGCTTAATAAAGGACGATATTAATATGTTAAAAAGAAATTGAAAACCTTATTTACCTCATAAATGGAAAAGTCACGTCGAGCTTCCCAATGAAAAGAAAAGTAGTACACCAAATCGGGCCTATAATGAACATATACTTCTACTAGGGCTAGAATTACACTAATACATGAAAATGAAATAATAATGAAAAGTAATATTAATAACAGTGTTTTGATTGTTACTGTAGAATTGCATTAGAATTCGACACGAAATATTTTTTTAATGCTAGAAAATAGAATTATAGGATTTTGAGCTGGCATTGAGTCGAAGTCAATTTCCTCTAATAAACTGACTATTCTAGTGGAGGAAAACCGTATTATAGGTAGACGAAGAAATAATTCGGAACTTGTAACGCAATTTTTCACATTGGAGTATTCAACAGGAAAAATTCCAAAAGATGATTGTTAATTATCAATTAAAGAGATTAACTGATAAATTTAAAAATTTATTTCGAAGCGATCTTCAAGATCGCGTTGCAGTAATATTATATTTACAGCGTAATTAGTTTAGCATTCGAATTAGCGAATTTTCTGCATTGCAATATTATCCCTTGTAGCATTTCCTACAAGGTCATAAATCCCTTCCTTACAGTAATTTCGCCGTATGATTAAATATAACTTTTTCACAATCCCTCTACATAAATCTCGTCTTTTCTTAGGTTTAACCTCATTATCTTCAGTTTTTGTAAATCATTAACCTTTTTTGCAACTACTTTAGATACTTTTCTTCCTTATCTTGATTTTTTTTATAATTTCCTTCTTGTCTTTCCCCTGATCTCCTTATTTCCCTCTTTACAATAATTTTCCTCTCACAGTCTAACCCGGAAATTGTACCCTGTTCTTCCTTACACACAACGTTATTCTTTCTCTCCTCCTTCGTTATTTTCTAAAACGCATTTTCCCCGAAGAAGTTAAATGGAAACCAGACAAGTCGCCTTAATTTTTATTTCGAATTTTCATCCGGTTTCCGCGAAAAGAAAGGGGCATCGTTAGGCCATAAGAGACCACTTCTGTAGTTTTTCCCGTCTCAAGGATATCCGTCATGTTATTATAATTACGGGGGCAACGAAATCAGAAGATCGTTACAGTGACAAAGAAAATTGAGTAAAAAGTTAACAGGCAAAAAGGAGCAACTTGAGACCTATGAAAAAATTTGGACACTACGCATTTAGGTAATGCTTTACCTAGTTACGTCCCATTGGAGAATAAAACACAGTCTTTTCAAAGAATTGTAAAAAAATAAATGGCAATTAATTATGTCACGGGGAAAGATAAGATACGTTTACTGCCTCTCACGTCCTTCCCACTAATGTTTTAAAAACGAGGAATGATAACTCAACCTAATTTCAGAGGAAAAATGCAGCGTCATTGCACAGGAAATAATCTCTCACTGTGAATTATCTTAAACCTAATGAGAGGAGTGAAATAACTCTACCTAGGCTGTGTGTCATGCCGGCGTCCCTTTCATACGGATACTTCTAAAATGTACGTTACTTAAAGACATTTATATTTTCAGGAGTATATTTTTGATATTCATTTGAATTACTGTAATCAATTACACGTATTTGGAAAATATCATCATTGTCGCGTATATTATTATCATTTTAATATTCAAATTTAAGAAAATGGGTTGCTCTACAGTGAACGAATGCACCTTAAAAATCGGTAATCTATGGCAATCTACTTAACTGTTAAACATTCTATAAGGAATTAGCTCAATCATTATAACCACGAAAATTAATCAGGAAACCGTGACACGCACCGTAGTTGGGACTGCTAGAGTACTTCCATTATCAGCTATTCATCAATCTCAAAGAAAAATTGTAATCTGGGATTTATCAATACTGCGAATGATGCCAAAATAATTTAAATGTGCAGTACCATTGGTTTATGCGATAATTGATTATCTAAGAAGATTTCCACGCCTTGACAAAAAATTCGACTAACGCTCACTGTCATGCGCTCCAAAATCTCGACGCCCTGGGAAACCGCCCGTCTTGCCCGCATCTCGGGACAGCTCTGACCCTACCACAGCTAACACAGTGAACAACTGACCCTTTTACAATCGATTGACTGTAGTAGAATTATACAGAATTTCAAAACGGTTAGAAAACATTCAAAGTTACGGAAATTCCCGTAGAATTACCGTTTACCTTATTGATTCATCTAAACATTGGCTCCATGCAAAATTTAAAACTTGCAATCGATTTTTCCCATTCACGTCTTAGTGAAGGATAGGACGGAAATTTACTTTCGTAATTGATAAAATAAATAATAAGTTGCAATGATAATATTCCGAAGACTTTCAACTGCGACATTTTTCAATGAATCAGAGGAGAATGATTTTATCTGACACGTCCATCATTCCTTGTAATTAATAGAATTATTATGAATTTTAATTCAGAACGTGTTTGTTTCTTACCATTGTGAAGCAACTGAGAATTCTATGGGATGTATATTTGTGAATCTTATGAAAAAATTCGAATTTTTACTCTCATGACTCGCGGGAAGACCTCATCCTTTGCCACATCCTCAAACCTTTGCATCTAGATAGCTCTGGTAGCTTAAACCGCCTTACACTAAGACGGTTAAATAGATTCTTTGATATTGACACAAACTATCTTACTTTTTAATGCAATGAAATAGTTATACAACTATACGCTGGGCCAAAATGAAATCATACTATCACCCAAAGGACGCGCAAATTTTCCCCAAAACTGACGATGCCATCTCAGAGAGCATTATGTAAAAGGATAAATTTAAAAATACTAAGAGAAGGAAGCGGAGGAATGTTTTAAAAATAAAGTTACAAACAAAAATATGCCAAAAGCAATCCCCTTGAGAGACCATCCGACCTGTCACAGTAATGATCTTCTCTGATGCGCGGCAGGTTCCTTTCCTCGCTCCGTAAAAGAATTTCCAACGTAACAAGACACCCCGCATAAAGAATTCGTTCGTTTGAAGAAACCTCAAAGGGGTGGTGTAATTTTAAAACCTTAAGAGTTCCCAAAAGAATAAGGCTGGAGCTTAAATTTCCTCCGCAGATGTTAATATCTTTTCGCCGCCTAAAATAGTACTCTTGGATAGAAACGGGGATCCTAAACATTATCCAAACAATAACCCTTCTCTCCTAAAAAAATATTCGTCTATGAATGCTGAGTTACTGAAAATGAATGGTGGAAAGACATGATTTGGAAACTGCTAAATAATAAGCTTCTGAATATTCTGAAGGAGAAACGGGTATGAAAAACAGACATAACCGGGACTCGAACCCGGATCATCCGCTTTCCGGGTCGCCCTTGCCCGCAAAGTCTCCCGAACGGCAAGGTAACTATACTCTGTATACTGTAACAACTTGACTATGCTTATCGATGTATGTACCAAACGTGTAACTGTATCTGTATTTTCTCTATTTTATCTTTATGCACTGTTTCTCTTGTATATTTTTAGCTATCTATTCTATCTTTTTATATTACTATCGGTAGGTAGCGCAAGTTTTACACCCCCCCCTTTTCTTTGTGGGTGCAATGGATAATTTTTTCCGAAGACTCTCTTAGATTTTTATATCCACACATTCATTCATTTTTCTCATTTTATCTATTATGACAATGGGTTAGATGGAAGAGGAGACTTTTAGTCTCAACCTCGCCCAAATAAAGACATTTATTATTATTATTAATTGTTCTGGCACGATAGCTCAATTGGCTAGAGCAGTCACCCGGAAAGTGGAAGATCTGTGTTGGAGCCCCACTCTTATCAGACTTTTTTCACGTCCGTTTCTCCAAGGTAATATTCCTAGGCGCACAACTTAATGTGCAAAGATACCTTGCACCATTTTCAATGCTTTTGAATACATGCTTAAACTGCACGGCTAGCTTTTAAAAGTTTTCCGATATTCTAACCCCAATTCGTATTTAATAATTCATCCTTTGTGATAACGAGTGAAATCTTACGTGATATATTACCTTCTTTTCGCGGTTTCATAGGCAAAACGTTGGACTATTTATCGCTCCAATAAAACGCTATTTCCCTTTAAAAATTAGCGGCGAGAAGGAAACAGAGGACTGTAAATAGATTAATCCACTTTATGATGGTACAACGGGAACGGAAAAATTCCCTCTCTCTTCGCCTGTTTATAAATGCATGAGTTCGGTTTGATGTTTTTGAAAGAGCTCCAAACTTTTTTGATAGAATCTCTGAAGCGATAGGATCGGAATAATAAAAACATTTGTTGTGGGAGGACTTAATCAGACGGGAGGGCTACAAAAATACAGATAATCAAAGACACAGGGTGGGATGATTAGATTTTATATTCGATTATTTGAGCACAAAAAGATAGCGTGCGATAAGTTACGAGGGAGACATACTTACGAGGGTTTATTCATTCATAGAAGGGTTTTCCTGTTGGAATGTGATGGCAGCAATGTTATAATGTTTACCTGAAAAGAGAAAGAACAAAAAATCATGAGTGAAAGAATTGATTCTCCAATTCTTAAGAGTGGCCTCGGTGGCGGAGTGATTAACATGCTCGACTTCGTACCCCAAGGTCTCTAGTTCGAGTCCCGGATAACCAGAATTTTCCGGTCAGGAAATAATTGTATGCGTTAGTCAATAGTAATTATAATTAAAATGGAATTAACTGGAATCTTACAATGTCCATAAATAAGTTATTATTAGGTAATTCGAGTATTACGTTCAATGACAATTATAGGGATTATACGAAAGCAATTAATCCAGTGCGTTGATAAACTAGCGCATAAGTCTTTTTCTGCTAAATATTCCCGGAAGAAGAGGGAAATTTTAAGACTAAAGTTTATTTACCACGGCATAATTAAGGACATTTATAACTGTTCCATACGTTCTCGCAGAAAAGATGCAGTGGATGCAGGGGCACATCCAGAATTTTCGCTTGGGGGTGCACTGAACTTAGGGATCATAACCAATAGTGCAACGAAGGTGTTACACTTAATGTTGTAATGCGAAATTACTGATGATCATGATCACAAAACATTGCAAATAAAGAAATGTTGTCAGTTTTCTACATGTTTATTGATAAAGAATCCGAAGGATATACTTCTAGAATTTTAGCAGGGAGGTGGGGGGCTTAGGGCTAATGCCCTTCCCCCACCCTGGGTGCACGCCTGAGTAGTTGCATTGTTCTAATGAATTCTTTCTGAATTTAACGATTTTGATTTGAATCTCGACCATTAAGATCCTTACCTAAACATACAGAGATTTCAAAACAATCGACACCATACCAGATTTCGTTATGAAGCACGAATTTACCGAACGATGAAAAACCCACTCAAGTAAATCACTAGGAATGTCATTTCATTAAACGGAAGTAACATTCAGTTAATGACTCTTCTATCTCCTCATCTCAGCGAAGGGTTGATAAAACAGCGCAAATGAATTTCTACTCCAAAGACTTCGTGAAAAAGCCGACCCCTCGGTGGGGTAAATGGGAAAGAGAGTGGTGCAGTGTGGAAGGGTAGTGGCGCGACTGCCCGGGGCGGCACAGACATAGGGGCAGCCAAAACAGTCTATGTCAAAAGGGGTGCGGCTACCGTCGCTCGCCGTGGGCACCAGAAGTCATGTTTACCCAAAAAGAACCTCTACGCTCGTGAATCATCGGCGACGGCATTGAAATTAAAGTACGCTCTCTAATTTTTAAAGCTCGCCGACGCTTAATATCATAGTTTGTTTACCTATTAGATACAGGAGGAGGAATTAACGATAAAAATGAACGCAAACATCAGTGCCTTCACAGGGTTCGAACCCGAGACGCCTGGGGGAAACGATGCAGCTGACTCCCCATCAGCATCACCCCAAATCACCGCCTAAATTATCTGAACTCCCTAACGAAACAGTCATTGGAGATTAAGAAATCAAAAATTATAGCCAATAAAATGTATAGATCGGTATGCTAATTATCATGTCAACAGCCAAGTGATGGGTTTTTCTGCGGAATCCGTTAAGTAAATTTGCAGGAAGGAAATCAGTAAATGTTTCCTGTACCTGCAGGAAGAGCGATAAACTGATGTAAGATTTATAAACAACGAAAATTGATTTCTGGAGACTTCAAAAATTGAAAGAATAGGCGAAATCTAACAATAAGATGGCGAAATGGAGGAGAACCGAAACCGAAATAAACATTTTTCCGGAAAGAAAACCGAACCCGGCCCGCAAAAATTATATTCCTTGAACCGGAAAGAAAATCGGAAACCTTTTTTATTCTGATCAGATATTAGGCTTGCGTTCCAAGTATAAAATTATTATATTTATATAGTACATCAAGCGTAACGGTGACTTGAAACTCTAATTAACATTTACTTAACGTGCAATAACCTACCTAACGAGTTTTATTCCATAACTTTATTAAAATAAAGTTTTCAGAAAGACCATAATACCAAATCGAAAGAACCGGTTTGGAATGGTTCGACGGTGGCCGACAGATCAAAACCGGAACCAAAATTTTAAACCGGAACGAAAATATTTACAGTTTGATTCCTCGTAAAGATTAGGGTGAAATGACAGAATAATTCTAATGAGGAATGAGCCAAATTAGTGTGAGATGGCGCTTACAAGAAATCTACCAAAGAATAAGCCAAAATCTTCAGAGACAGAGGCAACGCATTTCCTTCGCTATTGAAAATGTCATTTTTCTTTGAGCGCCCTTGCTGCGTCCCATCGGCTGCAGTGAAAAGCACCAGCTTCGGATTCGAAGAGACGCGCTTTGTAAATAAGAAAATTACATAAGAAGAGTACGACGAAAGGGCATGTTTGTATTCATAAGGCGTTAGGGAACACAGGGTTACATCCTTCTTGTTTACTTTCCTTCTATGACACGCCTTCCACGAAGAAGACGGCGCGGTTCGAGATTGTCATCAGTCTTCCATTCCACCCTATGCGACGCATCTTTCCCCTGCAGCGCTGCTTCTCTTCCCCCAAACCGACTCCATTGCATCTCTTTTTCCCCTTATGGAGGCTCTGGCTGCGACTCTTAGTGCTGAGTTTGACAATACAAGGGGAGAAAAACACTTCCGAAAACTCCCGAAATCTGCAGAGGGTTGTTTACTTCCAAAACATGCGATGAGATGATTTATAGTACGTTCATCTCCAGAGTCGGTCTGCAATGCGTCCCCACAAGACAGAAAAACGCCTTTTCCAGAAGGAAGACGATCCTACGAGAAAAAGACCAGCATACCGCCTTTTACCGACAGAAAGTCAGATAATCGTTAACGGCGAGTAATTGAACAATTTCCTGCTCTTAGGGAATCTCAATTTCCTTCCCTTTAACAGATTTAATAAATGGTTCGATAAGTTTTCATGACATTTCATTGTCTCTCTTGCACGGTTTTTAGTCTTCAATTTCTAGACTGCACCACTACATTTTTCTGAGATGCATTCAAGGTTTGGATTAAAGCTTCTCTTATAGGTTGTGTTTTCGTATCTAAAAAAGCTGTAACCAGTAAGTACGAAACTCAATTCAACCAGAATAGGCTTCAAAGAAAACGGAACGATAATTTTTTTCCTAATTTTGTGCCTTCTAAAATTCCATTCATCCCAACCCTGTGGGAATCCACTCTGTAGCCTCTGTAGATTCCACACGTTGGTTCGTTTTGATCGACAATCCTGGTCTTTTCTACATTGGAAATGCCGCCGAAATCTCATCAGATTCTCACACCATACAAATTCAATTTGTTATGGTAGCCCTCAGATTCGATCAATTTCCACTTGTATCACAATGTACATTACAGAGTTTTAATTTTTTTCTTAAGTGCAGACTTAAGTTTAAAAAAAACCCACATAATAGTTCCTTTTCTTTAGTTCAACTCCCAATACCTCTTTCATTCTCTCTGTTATGACTATGGGTTAGATGGAAGAAGAGACTAATTAGTCTCAATCTCGCCCGTGAATAAAGACGTGTTATTATTATTAGTATTACATCAACATATGTACTCTGCAAGCCGTCTTTCGACGTGTGGCAGGGGGTGCATGCACCATTACTCTACTTCCCTAATCGATTACTTCGGCGAATCGTTCGCGGAAAAAATTAATTTTTGAATCGATTCGTTCTAGCATCGATCTCTCTGATTTTCCTCTACGAAGGTACCTTCTCTGAACTTATCTAATAAATTTATCCTTTGTTTAAATCTTCAATCTTCTAGAGATTCCCATCTTGCATCCTAAAGCATTTCAGTAACGCTCTCTGATTTTCGTAGCGGTTTTTACGAAACGTATCGCCTTTCGCTGTACTTTTTCCAATTCTCGAATACAACACTTTTCTGCAGGATCCCATACACTACACGCTTGTTCCAGGTGAGGCGTAACTAACGCAACGTAATATTGCTCACGGTCTTTTTCTCCGCTCCTACCGAGTATTTAGGCAAATTGCTGCTTGAGACAAAAACAATGACCACAACATTTCGGAATGAAATTTCAATTTCCAAATAATTTCCAAAACAGCCCAAATTAAATCACGCCCTCGCATCGGGCAAATGATTCAGCACGAAGAGGATAAAGTCGTGAAATTCATAATAAATTTAAAATTATACACACTGAAAACTAACGCAGGTATTTTCTTTTCTAATAAGAAGTCACTAACATGGAATTTCGTCATTCCATTCGACTGAATTCTTATGTTAACAGTCGGAAAAAGACGCGTTAGTTACAGCAGAAAAAGAACCCTCTTCGGGTATGCAATCAACCCTGGTACATTTCCAGACCATCACCAGGAAAAAAAGTGGGGATCTTCAATAAAATTCCCGATTTTAATTGTGAGGACATCCGGCTGAAGTAATGTTGGAATGAAATTTCGGTTTTCTAAAGTGAAAAAGAATGCGGGGAAGCACGCAAGGATAATAGCTTTGGCGGAGAGACTTGGGAAAGAAGCTGGGAAAACAGACGCCTGTAACAAACTGAATCTAATCAATAGTTCCATAAAATAGTTCTAGAAAGTAAAGCAATGCTTACCTACTTCCGTGCGTGAGGCTTATTAGTTTTGAATACATTCGACGGAGCGGCGATTTACTTTGTAGTATTCCATGACAGGTGTTGAAAAAACAACCACTTTTCAAGGGAAACTGGCAAATTTAATCTCAAATAACTTTGCACAATACTACATAACTACATCAGACACACGACATGTTTCGACGCATAAGCGTCATTTTCAAATGACGCTTATGCGTTAAGAACCGAGAATGCCAATTCATAATCATCAAGAATTATCAATCAACGGTTAATTGCTGAAGCTCCCCTTCCTGTAAAACCCTTCAGTTGTAGATAATTTTGCTACGAACGGAATCTTTGTTATTTTTTTCTCATTTCTTTAAACCAATTGCAGAAATGAGATAAGGTTGGCGAAAAAGATGGTCTAACGCCACCAATATCAGGTCAGTTATGATATTATTCTCTGCCAGTCTCTGTAATAATATTATCTGCCATTACCTCGCAATTCCTGAACTTAACACTAACCGCTTCTAGCGTAATTGAACCAAGACCTTCCCATTTACCAGCTTTAGAAAAGTAAATGAGCAGAGAAGTCAAACTTTTGCATTTGATGAATTTTCAAATCCCTCTACATGATGTAATGAACAAAATACGACTATCCGCAGCAAATTAAAAACCAACTCAGCGGCAAAATTGGTTAAATTAATTTCAAACGAAATCCATCGATGCGGAAAACGAATTGAATATATTTTAATTTGATAATTTTATTTTATTTTCCTTATTCAACTTAATTAACTAACTAGGAATTCTACCCTGTGCAATTTTATTTTCTTTTAGCGATTCAGATAATGGCATTCCACATCGATAAACGAAGTTCCCACGGTAAACCCAGAAGAAGTAACTGAATAAAAGATTAAATTTTAATTGGCCGTTCGAGCATCCTTGGCCGTGAACGTGAACTTAAACTAATTGAGGTCGAAATTTGCATTTATTTCCCCAACGATGGATATATCGGTCAGATCGTATGCGAATTTTTCTGCCTCTTTCTGAATCTTTGGCGCCTCTAACCTCATTTGGAAGTCTCCTTTCAAGTCGAAGAAGCTAATTAGGATTCCTTGAATTCACCTCTCTTTTCCTTAAGAAACTTCAGCCCCGTTTTTCAATTATACGAGCTGATGTGGGAGGGCACGATCACAAACACGACTGAATGCTTTGACGTCGAAAGCAAGATTTCAATTTTCTCAGTTTCTCTAATTATGCCTCATAGAAATGAAAATCGAGAGAACGGGTACCCACTGTTTATTTTCCAGGATATCTCGGGAGCGACCTTGGTATCACTTACTCCGATGAAGACTCACTGGTAATTATTTCCGGTTTTTTATGAACCCAGAGGTTGAAACCTGCTCCTTTTCTATTGGAGTTATTATCTACAAAAACTCTACTTTCCTTCAAATTGCTGCACAATTTCATGCTTACAAGCGACTAGTAATTCAATAATCAAGAACTTAAAGAAGCATCCTCTACGGCTACATCCTCATCTTTTACGCAATCCTAAGTTTCTTTTCCATATTCAAACAAATCTTTGAAAATGCAGATACTCCGGCATAAACAACTGTATTGTATAATTATCCGTCTTTAAGACTTAAAGTAACGTTCCTGCAAGTAAGAGAACCTTTTTGGAAGAAATTTAGAAGCCAACTTAGAAGTATAAGGTACCTCCCCGTTTTCTGAAACGCTGCAGGACAAGATCTATAAGATGATAACAATATCAATAGCTTTGCTCGTCTGTTATAATATGAAAGCTACTCAGATATAAATAACGCTGTATATTTACATACATTTTGGTCACTCCTTTTAGAATGACTACAATATTGGTATCAACTAATACTTGCATGTATACAAAATGATATAAGTGGAGCACACAATGAATGAGCATACATACTTTTGGCTCAGGGGGGAAATCAAAGTAATCATTTCAAAACATTCCATAAGAAGTGACCAGAGTGAATATCCTTATTCAGTAACCCTTTATACCTCAGTAATTTTCATGTTGGCACAGCCTTGAATAGGACTGAGTGAGACAAAAGCAAATGAAAGATACATTTTCCTACATCCTGTACCAACAAGACACAATCACAATAACTTTTAACTAACAAATAAACACATTTCTTCACCAGCATATGATACCAGAATTACATAAGTTATAAACGGGCGCGTCTAGAATTTTCGTTTTGGGGGGCTGAACCTGCGTATTGTAACCAATAATCTTCCTTTCACGTTGTAATGCGAACTAATTGATTCTCATTATAGCAATAAACGTCACCTTATATAGAAATGTTTTAAGCGACCAAATATTTATCGATATAAACCTAGAGAATTTGGTTCTGAATAAATAATTGTAGAAACATTTGGGGGTAAGCCTGGAAGCGCGCCTGGTTATAAATAAATTAAATGATTAAAACCGATAAAGTATGAACTTAAAGCATAAAGATTTTTAGATGGAGTGACAAAACACGAATATTTCCAAGAGAACCATTCCCAGGTTCTAGGAGACCGTCCTTCTCTTTA
Organism: Ladona fulva; assembly: GCA_000376725.2. Classification (NCBI taxonomy): domain Eukaryota; kingdom Metazoa; phylum Arthropoda; class Insecta; order Odonata; family Libellulidae; genus Ladona; species Ladona fulva. The sequence goes on from KZ308305.1 coordinate 1,025,145, forward strand.
GGGGATGTACTTTAAACTACCAATATTATAATCGAGAACATTTATTACAGAGCTAAGATCCTTGATCGCACCCGTGAGTGTGTAATTCCCATGTATAGCTACAGAATTTTAACTCGAAAAAGAGAACAGTTCCATCGAAAGTGGTACGGATAAGCCATTAAAAATAGCACGAACTACTCACTCTGCTTAAAAATAATCGTCTGGACCGTAAATATCGCGATTCGAGTTGCTGCTTGAGTGGAAAGAGCACGGGAAATTAACGTCTTTTCTATATAAATACATCCCCCACATTATACTCAACAAGAGCCCTGGCGTGTGGCAGCCACAGTAAGACTTTTCCATCATTTTACTAGCATTGATGCTTAACATGAAAGAATAACAATGACATAAAGATTTTAAAATACCACAGAGAATTGTAGTATTTTATCGGACTTTAATAATAAAGGTATTAATAGGCGTAATAGTGGTATTTCGCACATATGAGCCCCCACTGGGAATCGAACCCGGGACCGCTTCCACCTGAAGCGAACATATAACCCACTTCGCCATTCGGAAGCCCGAATGTCTGAGTTTTGTATTATGAAAATTAAATTATTGCGTCAGACATATCGTTGAATAAATCACGACATTGCGATATCTCAAACTAATAACATACGTCGCATCTAAACTTTTCTTTTCCAAGACATATATACTTCGATGTAAGTAAAAATACATTTTTCTCACTTTCAAAAATTCAATTCAATCATGATGATGTGCATGGGACTTCGGACCAGCTGGTCCGAAGTCCCATGCACATCATCATGATACTTATCACCATTGATATACCAATGATCAAGCAAATGATAAAGCCCTCAATGATAATGTGATTACGAATATTCAATTCAATGTTAATGTAATACTATGTGTTGATAATGAGTCAATAAAGTGCCGCGAACGTATTTTTCTCTATAAAAATAGGTTCGCAGCATTATATTATTATTATATATTACTTATTAGCTTACTTATTATTTCTCTGTCCAGTACTTTGAACCTCTATATTACGGAAACCTGTTTCTAAAGGAAAATTTTTCCGGCATCAAGCGATTTCGCTATAGACAAGTTTCACCGTATGTACATAAAATATTAGAAGTCTTCGTCGAATTATTGCACGCTACTATGAAACCACAATTAACCCATAGATCCCATTCGATATGAATACCGAATTTTGTAATGGATATTCATAATTTATCTTTAAATTATAAGTAGAAAAACATACGATGCTGTGGACAATCTGATTATTTCAACGTGACATTTCGTTTTATCTCTCAAGGCAAGATTAAAATTGAGCACACATGAGGATTGGACTTGGATTATCATCACTAGGGAAACAAGGATTTTGGTCCTCCAAGCAGCTTGGTAACAATTTGGCGCTTAACTGAATGAAAGGTCTGTAGATTTATCGTTAAAGGAATGATAAGCTGGTTTATGATTACTACAGTTTATGTGAGAGATATAATTCTTCAAGGCAATAATTTCCACTTTTGTTTCCCACAAATGTCACGACCTTTGACCACAAGGGATTACACGAGAGCAATCAAAATTAATGCCCTTAAAATCTCAAATCTCCGCATCTCATTATCTGCCTCAGAGAACCTGAAACCATGTTACATAAGCACTTTTTCACGCAATTGTACTAAATTTAATGTACAGATTAACCCATTGATGAATAAGAGTTGAAATTCGTGCGAATTTAATGAGTTTCCTCACTTACTGAGCGTCTATAGACGAAATCGCACGTTTTCCATTCTCTCGAAAGTTCATTCCGGAGGGCGACGATCACGCTCCGAAGCAAAAAGAAGAAATCGCTTTCATTAAATACAAAATTAACCCAACGAGAGAAAATGAGCAAAGTAGATGATTTTTCCTTAGACAATGGGGAACGGGAGTGTTGGGATGTATTTTATTGCCAATGAGAAGAGAATGAGAGAGAAGAAATCGCGTGTGGAAAGTTCGAACGAGAGTTGTAAAATAATGCCCTGGAAACTTTTAATTGATTAAGACGCTCTTCTGGAAACTGCAGCACAGTTCCGAGTTCAATTTTGATGAGAGAATTAATTAAATACACGATGTTAACTAAATGATGCAATGATGACTAATGACCAAAGACTACTCTAATGTTTGTACTTTTACGGTAATAGATGAAATAGCATTGTTCAAATACATCCAAACACTCACGAAAAATAAGAGAAAAAGTTAAAACAGGAATAAATCAATTTCATTCATTCGCCTGAGATATTTTATCGATGTTACGTCCTACAATAGATAAAAATTAACTTTAGGGTATGGTTAATTCATTATTTACTTCCAAATATAAGGATATCTTAATAATAATACAGAAATATAATATTACCGAAAGATGGTCAGGCGCCGGCGAATTTAGGTAAAGGCGTCGAGGTTAAGTATCCCGATAATTTACAGAAGAAACCAACAGAATTGCTGACACGATTTTAAACGATAAAAAAAGTGAAAAAATAGTGAACATAATATAAATACGCATGTTAATAGAAAATCGAATCAAAAACCCTAGCTAATTTGTTCCGGAATCAACTAAATACGACCTAAATCTTCCTCTCGGTATTCCGAGATCAGCTAAAAATACCTTGAATATAAGAATGACAGGGTAGTTTGAAGTGGTATATCTTTATGACCCCATACCCTGGGCACCAATACAATACAAGCAATACTCGGGCCAGCCCTGGTAGCATTTAGCACACCTAGCTATAAATCCGTCCCTCACAATCACAACGTTAATATTAAGGCAAGAGACAGTTTGATAAAATTTGTCGACTAACTTTCACCGGGGAAATTTATCTTCGCAGCATGCTACAGTTCAACTACATTAGCACTTTCGCTTCTCTAAAGTTTTCGTACTTTGACCCGTGACCTCAGAGAAAACCAACATAATAATGTGAACAAAGGAAGAGGAACAGACACAAAGCAAAAATGAAGACTCACCTAGAAACTGAGATTCACACGGTCCTCTAAAAATTACGAACCACGAACAAACCACACGTAGGAGATGATGCAGCACTCATCGAGTGGGCACGCGCCAACAACGTTTTCGCACGATCACGAACATAAAAGAAACTACTTTCCAACGCACTTTCTCTCACCATTTAATCCGTCGATGGGTAAAAAAAAAAATCAGCGGGCGGCACTTAATCCTCTCGCGTCGACACAACGGAAAGGCGCAAAAATAAAACACGCGTCCAGGCGACAAAACAGTAATAATAGAACAGGTCGTCGCGACGTGGCTTTCAATACCCACATGCACGTGATACGTGTGCCACACAGCGCCGTCGTCGGTCCCCCGCCGATCACTACTCCCTCACTTCCCGAAACAAAAGAGTGGCCGTCATTAAGTACTCCCCGAAAGAGGACGACACCGTCTGCGCTTTATGATTTTTTCTTTCATGAGTGGAAGAGCCTGCCTTATGTTCTTCCAGAGCGGAATTTCCCCTCCAAAACCCAACACTCCCCCCCCCCCCTTGAACTTTCCAAAGCGCGAACCACGTGTTATGAACCTCACGCTTGGCCAATTTCCTTTTCGTTTCAGAAAAGAAGAACACCTGCTCGCGCCTTTGGTCGCGTGTTGACCAGAAAGACGCACCCCCGTTGAATGTATGCATCTTATTTGATTGCAGGCGCACTAAAGTGTATTGGACTAAAAAGGAGACAGCGTGGGCGTAGGTATCGCCGGTGTACTTTTCCTCGGCTCCTCTTGCATAACTTTCGGGTTGAATGATAATCAGTTAAGAATATTAAGTTTTCTGTTTTTGACCATAATTTTTCGGACCGAATTTCAGCCCGGACGTCCTTACCACCTACCCGCATAGGGAAGAATGGGCGTTCAACGAAATGGAAACCGAGATCACTTCCACCTGGGACATATGCGCTATAGATTATTTTTTATCTATTATTTCCACAGCATTATTTCCATCCATTATTTCTACATCGCTCTTCTATCCATCTCAGGTTCACAGTACGCTAAGCCATCACTTTAATTTTTCTGTACTGAAGTCCATATGTAATAAAATAAATAAAAACAGTTTTTCATAAAAATATAATTTTCATAGATGAAATGAATGATTCCGTTTCTCAAATAAGGTCATCGAAATAGAGTAGTGGTGTGTTTTACGTTCCATAAAGCAACAATATCAACGGACTTTAAAATTGTAGGATGTTAAATTAAATTTTATCCTCATTACAATTATCACGCAAGCGCGCGCAATGCGTAAGCTTTTACGCACAGCCAAAATAAAAAATCGAAACTTTTGGATGCTGCCCATTATTGCTTACTGATTAAAGATTGCGGTAGATTTTCTGCAGTGGTATTATTCTTTTTTCATATTTTCAAAATTTCTGCACAAAGCAACAACTGAAAATGAGGGATATTTTGAAGGAATATCATAAACATCCACTCCTTAAACACGAAGAAAGCGCGGTTAGCGTGGCCCTGTACTCGGGAACCCGACGTTAGTATAAATACTAATAAGCGTGCTTAACATTCCTCCACCGAGGTATATTCGATATATATTTATAAATGCTTACCCTGGTATTATATTTTGATATATGAAACGTTTTCTATTTGTCTCTTGCTAGAAGGATAGAGCAAAATAGATCCATCATCTACTTTTATCTCAGTCTTGATTATGGCTTTCATAATATGCAGGAGGTGGGAATAATGCTGAAAAGTGGCTTAATATTATTCACTCTTGATTGGATTCTACAAAAAGTATTATTCATTGGATGATTATGCCTGAAATAAACACGACTGTATTTACGTTTGCTGCAATTACGCGGAATTGTTCCACTCATAGCATTCTGGCTAATCAAGGAAAGCAAAGATAATCTGCCTCACTCCTCATCTTGCCTACTTTCTCCTCTACAAAGGTTCACGAAGCTAATTGTAGAGGGGTTGAAAATTCATTTGGGCTAAAGACTTCACAGACGGCCATATTTAATATAAAATCAATCACTTCGGCCTTCACTTCGTGGAACAACGTTCTAATGCAAGATTAAAACAAACTATGCCTTTATTCCTTAAAAATTTAAAATTGATTTTATTGACATAAGGTGTCAATTTTAATTTTTTGTGGAATGAAGGCAGTTTTTTTTAGTCTCGTGTTATATTTAATATATGTGAAATGTAAGTAAGTTACTGAAATCCTATGGGAAATCGTACTTGGATCGACAAAAGTGACTCCGGAATGAGTCTACGTTGACCGAGGTATCGCTGTAGCTGGAAAATGAAATGACCTTCCGAGTCTAGGGGACGCTGGAGCCGTGGGAAGATGACGGGGCGCCCTCCGTTTCTTTCTCTCGCCACGCCGCTCAGTCATGCGTGCATAAAAAAAGTACGTCTCTGGCCAAGGGGAAGTAGGAGGAGGCTTTGTGGCGAAGTGCAGAGTTTAAAGGGAAGAATTACTATGGGGGATTGCGCAAATGGGTAAATTAGAGGAGCGTATGGTACAATGAAAAGAGAGAGGGGGATGAAGGGAAATTTAGAAAGAAGCTGGATTGATGATGATGAATTTTGAATTAATATCAATTTTCGGCATGGATGGTCTCGATAAAAAGAAGATATATATCTCGATCATGCTCACAACAGTTCTTTAGGGTGAGAATCACGGAAAGATAAGACTAAAATTTCCCCTCTTCATTTTTGTTGTGTAGAATAAACATCCCAGAATACTAGCATGTTATTCGCATTCTTCTGCGAACATTTGGCTACAAAATTATTGTATTGTTATCGATTTTCATTTTCAAAATTTTCCACCGAGTTCCTTACATTTATGTAGAAAAATAACGGGAGTTGGCATGCAGGTCATAACTGACGATACCAAAATATGTACACGAGGAATCATAATACATACATGATAAAACGAAATAAATGCCTAACATTCACATAACTTTCAGATAAAGTGTATACTAATGCGTGAATGTAAAGAAAATGAGTAAAAATTGTAATATAAGATTCACAGAGTAGTACTATCAAAGACTCTCTTTCATTGATTACCTTTAAAATGTTGCCAGTAGAAGAAGGCAAAAGAGGGGTAAGATATATGTTTTTAAATTTTCACTTAACTAACATACATTTTTACAGCTTAATAGCGCGATATTTTGACGAGTAACTCCAATGTATTTGCAGGAGTCACTCATTACTAATGGTTCTTTTGATATATGAGTTAAGGAATAACGAGTACCTATCATTCCTTAACCTATTTTAATTTCTATTATCCAGGATTATAATGTCACTTCTTTAACTATATTCAAATTTGTCGAAACCTTACTTTCATATCTTTTGCCAAAAGTATCATTAAATCAATAAGTAGGACAAAATAAGGATAATCAAAATAAGTACCATTTTTATACCCTGGATAGGCAGTTTTGTAATATAGTAATTGGTTAAATAGCCCAATTCAGAAGAAGTCCAGATGGTAATGAAATTTGAGGACATTTAAGACAATTATTGCATTGAAAGCATAAACCATCTGTTGAGGTCGACTATTTAATCGTAAAATCGTTTTGGGAAAGATAATAACTGGTTGTGGAACACGGGGTTGAAATGACGACAATCATTGGTCCACTTCAAGTTAGTCACGACTTATTTCCTCCTCTCTAGCAGTGCAATAACCTTCTGACAGTGCATTTAGCAGCAATATAGAATAATATGCAAATTTACACTTATGACACTCATTTTGGCAACTGGATTCTATGCTACAATAACAAGTACGACGCATGAACTTAACACCGGATACGCCAATGGCACCAGTAATAAAGAAGGAATAAGTAAAACTTTGTAATATCCGCAAGATCTTTTATTACGACCGGTTTCGGCTGAGACGCCATCATGAGATAAAAAAACCGAAAGCAGTCGTAATAAAATGTCTTGTGGATATTACAAAGCTTTACTTATTCCATAAGAATGTCTTTCCAAGAAGTCCGGCCAGAGAGAATAGAATTTACCAGTAATAAGTTTTGAAGAGCTAAACTTTGAAATAAAAACCATTTATGATGTTCGGAGTGGAGAGAATTTGATCTAATATAATATTGTCAGTAGTATGAAAGAGATGATATTACTGTGACAGAGATAGTAGGAAATTTAAATTACCCATAGCTTCCGGGGTTTGAGTCCAACATTTCCGGGTAAGGAACAGTTTTTTTGTGTTCGTAAATGATGATAATTATTAAAATGTATATAGCTGTGAATATTTTCTTGGTTCCATTAAAGAAGTTATCATTATTATTACCACTATACAATGTATTGCATTGACCTCACTCTCAGTTCACTTCTCCGAAGAAGCTCCTAGCAAGAAAGAGATTACTGTGCAACGTAGAATGAAAAATTTTCGTCCATCAGCATTTCCGCAATTAACCGGTCGAATAACATTATCGAATCGAATTACATTATTTCCGCAATTAACCGGCAATAGCGGCCCCTTCAAACTCGAGGTGCGATAAGGCAAGTGCCTGAGACACTGTGGTATGAGCAAATGACTTAAAAGAAAAAAATTTAGAATTATTCCAATGCTTTTATAATCCCACATCTTTACTATAGGAGTAGAAAAAACGAAGGCCATTATATTTTCCCTCGTCTTCCTGAAATTCCAACCTAAGGCGAATTTCATTCTTACAGGAAATGCTTTTCCGAATCGTTCGCATGAGTTCAACGACCAGAGTGTAAGCCATCACGTTAATATTTTCTGTAAAGCACGTGCTAAAAAGAAAGAGGAGCGCCGCCACGAAATGTTGCGTCACCACCGAGTCGGTGTCTATGGGTAATGGGTTGCGAGCTTAACCGAAGAAGTTCGCACCCATACCAAATTCTTATTTGCCTCAATACTTATTTTCTTTAGAATCCTTCCAAGGTATAATAAACTATGAATATTTTGCAAAAGGCATCGACAAACTTGAAATACACGAGATACTCTCGGTAAAAATCATTATTAGATACAAGAAGAGATACTAGAGAAGTTAAATGAAAACGCCGATTTTATCTTTTGTTTTTGTTTCACTCCATCATCCAATCGATTTTCTCGCTCTTAGTATTAAATATTATAGCACGAAACAATGCAATATTGGTGCTGAATATCTTTTCTCTTTCGATTTTAGAATTAAATATTTTAATCCTTCTGAAAGGTTTTTAATGAGGTGTATATTTTCAGTAAAATTCAATTAGAGTAAAACTCGAGGTATAAAAGAAATTATCCAAATATGCTGTCGGTTATTAAAATTTTAATTGTAATTATTGAGCTGCAAGTCACTTTCTCACATTATTCATAAATATAACAACCATTACGCTTAATTACTAAGCTAACTGAAAAAATAGAAAATATTAGTTTTCCGTGTCGATTCCGGTTCGAGAATTATAATTTTTATTTTCTGTTCGTTTCCTCCATTCCCATTCCCCTCCGAGAAGCTGTAATAACAGTTGTTATACAGCAACAGCTGTAATAACAGTGTTGCTATTCTAAATAAACATTACGCGGAAGCCTCACCCCCAAGTAAATTTGGAGGTATGTATTTCCTTCTTATCCTCCAATCGCATATGTAACTGCTGATGACTTTTGATGATTAGTGATGATGATGATTGGTGATGATGATTATGAATTTGCTTTTGGCGCACTAATATTGCCGGATACCCTTCCTGTCGCCTTGTAGGGAAAATCGGACGTATACACACAACCATTCCCTGACCAGAAAAATCCGATTAGCCTGGACTCGAACCAGGGACCTTGTTTTTGAAGTTCTAGCCCGCTAACCACTCCTACCGGTAACATGGAGGTATGTATATGATGACAGAAAAAAATCTGTTTCGATGGTACTAACTTTATAACCATATCTGTCGCTAAGATAAATTTTTTGGAAGCAACGAAGAGTCTGCTCCATCAATTCCACCTCTGATTAGTCATGACTTTCATTTCGTCTCTATAGTAGTCCGTCTTTCTACAAGATAACTCATCGTTAGATTGAGGTGAGCTTGACGCGCCTTTTATATCATGCGGTAGTGAACCAAATTCTTGAGTATAATCAGACAAAAGCAACTTTGAAATATCAGAGGACCTTTTCAGGAATAATGGGTCATTCGAAAGCGGAGAGAACGAAATTTACTGGAGCAAAAGTCTCTATCGGGGCTCTTGAGTCGAGTGGAAAGAGACCTTTTCTTAGAGACAAATGAATGCGGAGAAAATTTCTACGAATGGAGGAAAAAAGAGATTTATTTGGATTGCGACCGATTTTCTATGGTTGAGACGAAGAGCTCGACTGATTAAAAATTAAACGTGAAAGTTAGAGCGCCATTGGAATGACACGGTGACAGAGAAATTGACTTCGGATATACGCCCGTTCCTTCCCTAAGCGGAACTCTTTGTCTTTATTTGCCGAGGCACTTTCACCTTAAATTAAATGAAAGGTCTTTTGCGACGATCGATCAAATTTGAATCAGAGACTTTTTTATCAGAAGGAATGATTCGGACCATTTATAGGGATATCTTTTCGAGCCGAGATGGCCTTACTGATTAAAGCAGGGAAAGTCATAAATTATTGAGCGAAGGTCTTTGGAAGAATTATTTCTACATTCCATAGATTCAGCGAAGAATACCCATCTCTCTTTAAACTTGGTAAGCGTTCTTCGAATATTCCCTCTAAAATGAAAAGAGATGTTGCCGTTCATGGAAACAGTTGTAACAACGAAATTAAAGATTATTCTATTATCGTTCGCTATTATAAGTAGCTTCATTATCGCAAAACTTTAGCCATCATCGTTTCACCGCTGCAGCTAAGGATTTGATAGTCTTTAACTTTAAAATAAAATGGTATAGCTCTCATTAATAAGCCTAGCAAAAAGGGAACATCAAGACCTTCAGATAGCCATTAATGATGTCACTCTGAAAAATAGCTGTAGAAGCCGTACTCTTTTCCCATATTTATTACCTTTTCCCATATTTATTATTTTCCCATATTTATTACATCTTGAAGAGTAGAGGTCCCAAAACTACACCCCGTGGGCCAGATTCTGTTCATGGAGGTGTTTATACGGCCCGCGCGCGAATTATATGCGAAATTCTGGACATCCTCATCACCTTTAATATTTCTAATTTACAATTATCAAGTATATTTGTTGTGCATACATGTTTTAATTTTTACAAGTAATGACTGCTTCAGTCCTTTCTTTTTAAGCAGGATATATTCTATACTTCAAGGATGATAAATAACGTCCATTCATATCCGGCCCGCCTAGCAATGTCCATAATTTTACTCGGGCCGCCACTGAAGAAGTAAGAGTACCCCCGTTGTAGGGCATACCCATGATATGATCAACCCCGACTACCATATGTAAACACAGCTGATAAGAAAAAAACCTTGGCAACCCTCTTACCTTCAGACATGCGGCATAAAGACAACGCAGTGAGTGCGCTGCAGCTATTTGTTTACGTACGACTTCTTCCTCAATGTATGGAGACGGATTATAGAAGGACTCGTCGCATCCGACAATCTCTACCCCTTCTCCACACCCCTTTCGCACCCTCAGAATCCAAACAAAGTGAAAATTTACGACGCATCTGATGTAATCTTCCGCAGCCTCCGCAACAGCTGCGCGAATGAGCGACGAATAAGAAGCGGTTTTCGGGAAGGGAGAAAGGAAAAGAGAAGCGGAGCGCCATAAAAAGAGATCGAGAAGAATAAACAAGAGGCCGCGAAGACGCGTTCTTCTTATTGCGTTATGGGGTTCGAGCCGCATTCGAATCGCGGCGGGTAGCTCTGAAACGCGCATGACCTTTTTTTGTCGATGTTTTTATACCGAGGTCGTAAAAGAAGAAATACTATACTTAAATGCGCCTGTGTGCGAAAAGATGAATGGTTAGGAATGAAAAATTATTCCAAAGACGCTCTTTGCGAGTTAAGGATCGAGAAATTCTAGGCGTTTCTGGGAAGTGTGGCATCTGCAAGTATCGTAGTCCCGTAAACCATGGCAGGGGCGGGCCACCACAGTCTTATAATACCAGTGTTATAAGACTGTGGTAATAAATACTATAAGACAGTGGTAATAAATTCTCAATAACAGATTGTTCTGGTTTGTCGATTCAAGAAATAAATTTAGATTAGTTGAGTAAGTCTACATAATATGTTTATAGAATACAGTATTATTATTATTATTATTCTACGCTGCGAGTTGACTTTCGCCAGGTGGCAGCATCTTACATTATCATGATACATGAACTATTTATACAATACAAGAATGAACTATTTACACAATACAATGAAGAACTATATACACAATACAAGACAAAATTATATTTATAAAGGCGCATATGGATATCACACNATCTTAAAGTGTTCTCAATGTACGTTACTTATACCGTTAAACGAATTTAAATACTACAAAACGCCTTCCAAATCTTCCATAAAGGATACTTACCTGCGACACAACACAAGCTCTTAATACCATGCATTAGTATTTCACCTCTCAGGCAATCCCCTACTCATCTTAGTTTTCGTCTTCGGCAGGCTCACAAATCTTTTATATTTTTTAAATTTTTCTTAAATCCCCAGTACGTTGTTTATGTTACTGTATAACGTAAAGTCTATCCGTAATTCTTTGTAATTAATAGAAATGTTATGAATTGCACTTCAAAACTTGTGTTTTTGTTCTTGTCAGCTACTGAGGTTTCCATTGGACGAATTTTTGTGTATTTTATGAAAAATTCGAACGTTTACTCATATTTCCTAGTGGGGGCCTCAATCTGGTAATTTCGTCTAGGGACTGTGATAGCCTAAATCCGCCCCTGCGCAGAGATTCTCATGATTTTTTGCCTTTAAATTACTTAAGTTTCTTAAGGATTTTTTTCACGCGGAAATTATGCAACAATTTTCCCCTTACTATAAACTGGCTTAACTGCCCCTTTAAATTTAACAGGAAAGAAATGTTTCACGCCGATAGGTAATATACACGGCTATTGGATGATAATGAGTGAAAGAGAAACCAAAATACGATTCGTAAACGAAACAGATATCCTAATTGAAGGATTGAGAGCTATGAAATACATGACCAATATATTTAAATAATTCATTGGCCATCGTACATTTTTGGCATCGTTCAGAAAATTATGCTGATTCCCGGGACCCTATAAAAAAGAGATCCGGGAACAATCCCTGTTTGAGAAACACAGAAAGGCATGCCAAATTTCAGAGGCAATACATTGGTATAAAAAACGATCCAAGGTTCGTCGCCTTTAAGAGGAAGAATTTTTATATGAAATAACGAATAGTTGATTAGGTGCGGAGAATGCCAAACTTGTGAGGCTTCACTGCTTTCTTAGTGACCAAAGAGATAACAGATTATGATGTATTAGGCCCTTAAGTTTTGGAAATAGACGTAAAAATAAGAATGAAGTAAAATTGGGACAGTATTTTGACTTATACCTTTAGGATTTTCATTCCTAACATTAAAACATAGGAGAGAAGATAGAAAACCGTACCTCATTTCACAATGGTTCTCGTTACATGACATGTTTAAAACTTAATTGGTATTGGTCGAAATAAGTTGATACTAGTCAACATTAAACTTAACCTACGTTAATAACTCTCCTCCACCACTGATAGGTTATCATAATTCGGGTGTTACAGCAAATTCAACGTAACCCATATCTACCCAGTTAAAAAAATATTTATTGTATATTTAATGGTTTATGGAATACTTTCATAATTTTTTTACATTTATGAAATATTTGTTTTTTGAGATAAAAAATATTTACTTTCTCCATTAGATAGTGTTTATGAAATAAAATATAATATTACAGCATGTTCTACCATTCTCACTAACCACTTGAGGTACATCTACTATGAATGCAGTAGCATTCCTGAAGAAGACATAGTTTAATCTTTATCATTTTACATTTTATAGTGTATGACAGATAATTTTGGTTTAAAATAATTGAAAAAATATTATTATAAAAAAAACGTAAAACGAAGAGAAAAGTACTTAACGACGAAATGGCATACCTTCCGTTATAATATCTCAATATAAAATCTCTCACATGTACGCTTAATGTATAAGTACGTGCATAATATAACGATAAAAAAATTATTCGGGGAATACTCGGGAATAATTCGATACCCGACGCACATTTCTGCTGGAGGAAAAACAATTGATATAACTCATGAAGAGGAATGAGCGATCATAACCAACAATTGATTTTTAAATATTTTTCTTCTAGAGCTTAGGAATTTCTTATATGTCTTCCCAAACCATCCATTACTCTTTTGTGGTTGAAGTTTTAGTTTTATTCTAAATCTTCCCGGGAAAATCCTTCGGAGCCCGGTAAGCCATTTCAGAAAGGGGATATAAATCAGTGATTTTCAGCGTGGGCGGAGACGAACCCATGGGACTGTAGGATTGCCTGGGGAAAGCTTAAATGCATGGGGGCGGCAGGTTGGCGCCGGACTAAGGCAGGGCATAGGGCAAAATTCAACCACCATTTTATATCCTTCACTAGTTATAGCGCCCTTCGAGCAATCCTCTCTTCCATGAAAAATTTCTGACCGTCAGCGTTGTGTAAGTATATGGCTATCGATTATATTTAATAGCTATAACAGAACCAAAAAAATCAAATTCGAGAGATAAGAGCATTTTAAATATAAGACCGATCTCGACATTTTGTCATTATTTACCGCACATGACCGATAATAGGGTTACATAACACACTACGATCGTAAGGTAAAATTATGATTTTCAATTCCCGTATATTTGCTGAAAGAGTTAATCATGGATGAAAATAAAAACAACATTGTCTAGCTGATTCTATGCCCATTAAGGAAAATTACTTAAAATTGCTTCCTCGAAGTTTTAAACATGCAATATTTTATTCGCTTTTCAATCAGTTCCACAATCGGGAGAGTTTGGAACTGGTCACATATTTGATAGAACACGATTACTGATACTAATCGATTACTAATTTTGAGAGAAAAATAGGTACTTACAACCGTCATACCAGTCAGAGAGAATAAATATCAAGAATTAACTATATCAAATAATATTAATCCACTCCCACCTGATCGCAATCAAGTTTTTAGTAATGTTGTAGTTAGTGTTGTATGTAGTAGTAGTGTTTTAATGTAGTTGTAATGTTTTAGAAATGTTGCTGTAGTGTTTAAATCAGGTATATATTAACCCAGAGAAAGAATGTAATGTCAGCACGAACGAAAATACCATTGGAGATTGGAAAAGACTCCATTACTTCTAAAGTGATAGTGAAATCGTGACTCTACATGTCACTCTATGCGTCAGAAAGATAACACGCCCACCACATCTCATAAAATAAATATCACCTAGATCAAGTAATTTTCCGAAGGTCGAGATGTTTACTTTGGATGCTATAATAAAATTGGGACTCAATCACGCTCGAAAATCATCCAGCTCGAAAATCGCCGACTTAATTAAACCACTGACATTTTAAAAGAACGTTAAATATATCTTATGTTTGATCAAAGCAAACTGATAGAACACAATCAACAGTATCGTATCTTAAAGTGTTCTCAATGTACGTTACTTATACCGTTAAACGAATTTAAATACTACAAAACGCCTTCCAAATCTTCCATAAAGGATACTTACCTACGACACAACACAAGCTCTTAATACCATGCATTAGTATTTCACCTCTCCATACGTTCATGAGCCCGTAAATTCCCAACATGTATGTTCTTTCTTTCACATCTAGATAACTAAATCTAGTCTTCAAATCATCTAACAGCTTTTGCCTTTCCTCGTTCTACCGAAAAATCAATTTTGCTAATTCTAATAGAAATCATGCTCAGACAAAAAAACCTTTAGACTGGTTTTACTAATGTATTATAATTTTATATATTTTTTGGGTTGTCACTAAACAACTAAATATCCATAAAGTATCCGAATAATACATTTAAAATGGAAATGAATTCATAATATACTACATACGACATTAATAAACATCGGAAAGTACTATTAAAAATAGTACTATTAAAAAAATTAGTACTATTTGAAAATATTTAGCTTAGGAAGCAGAGTTTTTACAGGTAATTCGTTATCGGAAATGCCACTTTGAATGGCATTAAAAACGCAAAGTTGTTCTAAATAAGATGTGACGGTTTGGTTCGACTAAAACAAAGAAAGGACAATTTTAATACGCGTGTGCTGGCGATCCTGATTAAAATGGAGGCAACTATCGCCGCTAATATTTCTTGGTCCATAACTTACGAGGTCCGCGCAAAACAACGTTGGCCGCATTCCGTCGCTTGGGCCGCTGGTTCGCAACCGCTGATTTACGGGATAGATTCAATCTGATCTATTCGGTACCTAGTTTTACCGTAACGGGAGTTAAGGGAACGCGAAGAGAGAGCTACGGAAAGCAGAATTTATATCAGTCGGTTCGGCACGTTAAGATAGGGAGATGGGAAGGGTATAAGGGAAGACAATGGAGAGAAAACCAGCGTGATATCTCGTAAACCTCTCGACACATCTTCTCAGCAGGTCCCGAATATAATACTCGACCTTGAATGACCTCTGAAAGGATTCGGTGCGAGAAAGATAAAATGGAGCTGGGATGGAGAAAGAGCTTTAAAAATACCGTAAATGGGACCGTTTCCTTTCGCATGTTCGCCGAAGTATAAAAAACAAAGTGGTAAAACGTGAAGACGACGGATAAACATGGTCCGGATTAGGGGAAAGAGAATTACGAAGGGAGTCCCGCAGGGCACCTCTCTAGGGCAGCAGCTGTTTTAAGGGATTTTTTTGGGCGAAGGGAGAGACCCAGTAGGACAGGGACTCCCACTAACTCAAGCATAAACTTAAACTCAGAAACACATGTATGCTAGAAAGATACAGATTTTTACATTTTACTGGTCCGACGGTTTTTCACCAAGTTTTCTCAGGCGAATCGAAACTTATGTCTTCCAAAACATCTGCAATATTTCACTCAAAGTCATCATTTCATACGGAAACTTCGGAATAATGATCTGGTTTCATAAAAATAAATCCCATAGCATAGTTTGTTCCTGTTTCCAAAGAAACTTCATTGGTGATAACAGCCATTGGGAATGTGTAGATCGAAAATAAGGGGAGGGCTGTTCCTTAGGCAGTGACGTATCCTATAGAGGTTGCGAACGAAAGGGAAGACAAACGGGCATTTCCAATACAAAACAAACATTATATTATGATATTTCATACCTAGCTTTGTTCAATATTTTTGTTTGAAATCATTAAGTCACTCTTTCAACACTTATATCATATCCATGCCTCGATAAACAAGACTAAATATTGCAAAACCTATTATTATCAGTACGTAAGTCCATCCATTATCCCACTAAATTCCCATTCTTAAACATACCGCTCCAACACAAACTGAAAGTAGCGATTGACTTAATTTAAGAGTAAACAATCAAACCTGATGTTGAAAACGCATTTTTTTTCAAAGAAATACTTGGGAATTTATCCCGCGTTAAAAAAAACTCACGAACCGCTGAAAGATATGAGATTGATACACCAGGGAATGAAGCAATTAAAGGAAGAATTAATTGTTTTTAGCGTATTATTGAGAATTTTAACGAAGTAATCACAGTTAAAATAATGCAGAGTTGACGTATTATTTCAGAAAACATTAAGATTAGAAATAATATTTCAAGAAACTGAAACAATCCACTTTTATATTTTTAAGCAGTAGCTAAGATGATAAAAGAAAGAATAATTCTATAATTACTTGGCTTCAAATTCTTTTATACTGTTCCATTATTTGCGTGAGAAACACAATAATATAATAAAATTAAATCCTGTGGTACCGTGTACAAGTCGTTTTTATTTCTTCTTTCAACAATAATATAAGATAAACATTCATTGACATAAGCATTCAATAATATAAGATAAACATTCATAAACAAAGCATTGATTCCAAAACAAATTAATTAATGAATAGACGAGCCTTTGCGAGTTCATTCAGACAAAGGTTAACCATATATCTGGAACGTGCTCTGTCATAACGTTTCAGCAGATACGAAATTCATATCAGATTCTAACGGACAGAATTGTCGATGGCGCTAGCGTCGAAGCGATTCGAAATTGCGCTGCGATATAACGGTCAAACGATTAAGAGAGCGGCCCGCATAAAATTTCGTCGAGAAATTTCGCTCCGACGCCCTACCGAGGAACGAGAACGGAGAACACCTAGACGTTCGAGAGGCCAGCTGTAATTTATTTCATCTGCATTTTTCTTTTCCCTCATTTGCACCCAGGGCGTCCCTCCGTTTCAACTGCGAAGATTTCTGCAGATAACCGTCGTGCCTGACATCACGCGAGGTTGCATGCCAAACTTATTTGCGAACTTAAAAACGGAAAATCGCAGATAAAGAAATGCTCTGAAAAATTGCATTGCGGCGTAAATGAAAGCGATTGCTGTAAGGTGGCTCCGGCCGAGACACCGAGGCGCCCCGACGAAGATTTTTCTTGCCCCATGTATCACTTTCTTTTCTTAGCGTGTTTTCATGCATTACTTTCTCTCAGTGATTAAACTAACTTAGTAACTGACATAACTTTCATAACTGAATTTACATTTCATTTGCATGTTTACTGAGTGCTGTGTTATCCTCTCAAATCAATCTTTTATTACCCATTCACTCTACCAGTTTTTTCTGATTTTTTTTAACGTTGTAATGTTTTTTGATATTTTTAATGTTTAAATGCGATGTCACAACGATATTCGATGTAATTTTTCTTATTTCCGATTGCGAAACCAATCAAATTATAAAAAATAAAACGGTTGTACTTATCTCCCGTCTCCATCCTTGATATATGATTACTGATAAAAACATCGCATAATTAAATTAACGAAGAGAAAATCATTTGAACATATTTCTCGCAAATTCGCTTCAAGGCCTTTCAGAGGAAATCAGGACTTCGTCATATCTTAATAAACTACCATACGCCCTTACTATACTATAATATTTACTAAAATAACTGCCTTTGATCATATCTGAAAGAATTACAATAGTGAAACTGCATTAGAAACCACACTAAGAGAATACAATTGGCATGGCTTTATATATATGTTAATCCCCTGAATTTATTTTGCCGTAGAATATTTTGATTATACGTATTGTATTTAAAACCTGTAAATTTCTTGGTAACTCGATCACCATGTTCGAACCTCAAAAAAGAAAAATGAAAATTGTGATATTTTCTCATTAGACCTCCCCGATTTTACTTTTTCCGAATTTCCATACCAATGCAAATCTCACGTGATAAGATAAATAAGGGCCCAGGTGTAATTAAGAGCTACCATGGAGAGCGTATTCATGGAAATTAATCATCAGACCAGGAGTAAATGAAATAACGAGGCTTTCGCTTTTTCGAACTGATTTTACAGATCGTGAAAACAAAAGATTGCCAGCCGTATGTTTTTTTTAAAGACACATTGCTTGTTACATCTGCTCGGTCGAGTATAGGGGCTACATGGAACCACCTATGCTTTTCAATACTTTTTGCAAATTGTGATATTGTACTTTATAGTATCCCTAAGAGGATCTGATCATGGACAGAAAAGTAAATATTTTAGAAAAAATTGAGGGCGGTTTTTAGTGTCGAAGAATCGTCGTAAGCAAAAGCTCATTTGTAATTTCCTGTTTGTTTTGGGGGCAAAATTTCCCGTTACCAAAATAAAATAGATGGACGGAGTTTATTTATATGGTATACAATTACATTAGATCGTTTAACATTTTAAAATATCTAAAAATCGGCGAAACTGGTTATTCAGGGCCTTTCAAAAAGTAGGGTGTTTATGCCAGAGTTAGTATTTGTGAAAATAACATAGTTTATTAAACTTATGACTAGAAACTAATCCTTAAACATAGAAAACATTCCTTCATCTCACTGTAATGAGTAGATTGATGTTTTTCCTCGGTGGAGCTTGTCATTTTATCTCGGATAACAGATAAACTAAGATAGTGTTGACTTTTGCGCACAGTTTTGGTGAAATGAGTTCGTCAGTATGTGCTCAAAAACAGTAATTGTTTGAAGGATCTTACTTGTGTACGTAAGTTTCACCCAAAAAGATAACTTTACTCACATTCACAGAAGAGTGTATTAACGTATCCACAGCTTAGAGGTGTTGGAGGAAAGGTATTACCTGAAAAGATAGAGAAAAATCTTTTATATTTAACGATAAAATTCAGTGGAAATGATAGAATGTAATATACATGCACCATGAAGAACTATTGTTCACACCTAAAAAGATTTTATTTCCTCCCCCTTATTAACACATTTAGTTTCAGCATAAATTCAGCTCTTGTACTCACGTGGCTAACTACATATTAGTGAATTGCGTTGTTTTTGCGTACTTTGCGCATAATATACAGAATTAATTCATGGTATTTGTCTCTACGAACTTAAAAGATATCATTTTTCAAACTATATATATCAATATATTCGTGTCGATCGTTGACTGAATGAGGGTAACTGAAGAAAAGACTAGAGATTAAAAAAAACGTAAAATAATAGTAATATTGAAAATATTAAACTACCATTAACTACTAAAACCTATAAACTCAAATATATTTATTTTTATTATTTTAAAATGTTTATTTTAAATTTATTTTCCGGTACTTTCACAAACATCCATTCCTTAGATAATTACAGGAACATAACAATAACAGGAGCGTAACATTAACAATAGAAGAGCACGCATGACCATTCACTAGCCAGAGAAATCCGATTGGCCGGGACATGAACTCGGGACCTTGGGGTTGGAACACTAGCATGCAAAACCACTCCGCCACCGGGCCGGTAAAATAATGAAGATGAAAGAAATCAAGAACGACCTTATAGAGGTTTACTTAACAAGGGAAGTAGAAAACCGAAAAAAATCAAGAAAACACTCTGCTTTTAGCAACGAGTCACAGGGTGTCTTAGAGGAGATGAAAAAGAAGAGAGGAGCTGAAAGAAGAAATAAAATACCAATAGAGAGACCTAATTAGATAATAGGTAGAGGAGAGAAACGAGAAAAATCGATATCATTAAAACACTTGCGTGGTTAAAACTGAAGAATCTGCCATTTTCATATTTCGTGTACGAGATATCGTGGAGATAGATCTGTTTCAACCTGGGTCAAATCCAAAACATCATCAACGCCGCGATTCATTGTCAGGCAAGCTGCCAATGCAATCGGATATTGTTATGAAACGAAGAACTATTGCTAATGTGGGTCAGCGTGAGCTTGAAACATTAACATGCGGTATCGAATGGGAAATAATTTGGCCACTGAATGACGGAATATAATGAGTTTGGCAACGATAATCGTTCCGCTAATGAGACGCTGTGAACTGAAACTTTTGCGGCGGCATCAAACAAGGTATAAAAGGCACTGATCTAATTAATTAGGACGCTATTGTAATTGAGTGGCTCTAGAGCCCGTCCTTGAAGATTGCGACGTGAAACTAAAAGAGGATGCAGTGGATATCAATCATGACCATTAGCTCCCGGCGTACATTGCACCGCTACTAATGGAGGAGATCATTAGCATTCCGCAATGGCCCAAATGGGCACGAAGTGCAATGATGTACATTTCCAAATTATCCAGAAGATTATAACGCTGGAGTTCATTTATGCACGTCATCGAATACCCTTACGCTAACAGAGTGGAGTATTTGTGCGTTGGGTCGATTGCATATTAGGACTTCTCTCTCTAGAGAGAAAGGAGATCTTGACAATATGGAAGATACAATAGCGATATGGAGATATTTCGATTAGCTTTCCAGGGGACCAACGAGAATCGAAGTTGGACGTGGTAACGAATGATTAGAGAACAGCCTTATTTGTGCTATTTTTAAGACATTAGATTTTCGAAAAAAGCTGCAAAAAGTCGTAGTTTGCAAGCAAACCAACCGTTGGGAAATTTCTAGGGTTAGGGTTCTCCGTGGTTACGGTTGCAAAGTTATTATTCTATTAAATTATTCAATTCTATGATTTCCAATTAGAGAATAATAATATTATACATATTAATATGCTTTAATTAAGAATATTACACTCCTCCAAATAATACTTAGAGAATTTTAAAAGGCACAGCCACGGAGACGCTAACTACCGCTGGTTGGAATTTCCTGTTAGTTTGCTTGCAAACTACGGCTTCGGAAGGTGACGATGACGACTGATACAATCCCAGCGTTGTTCTCAGTTGTAATGGAATTAATCACTGTTAAACGAGATCTTTCCGTTATTTTCCGTCTAACCAAGGGAAAATCCGCTTGGTTCCAAACCAATTGTAAGGCGGCGTAGCTATAAAGCAGAACTCCTCCTGGTAGAGGATCCTGAGGAATCGATCGAAGGTGGCTCCTGTGATGCCATTCAGACTTTGGCAAGTTGCCGCGAAGTAGCATGTATAGATGCGCTGTAACAAGTTGCTAGGGAATGATGAATGATAAATACCGATTCAGGAGAAGGAATCGGATGTTTGGTACGCGTCGGATGAAGGCGGGGATCATTCTGAAGCCAGCATATTCGAGTCGCATGCAGAGTAAGAGCACGCTTTCCAGAAACGGAAAGAAGCTGAGTCACTCTGGCTCACGATGGGATGCTGTTTTAAAAAGATGCCTCACCGTGAAAATAGCCATTATAAATAGAATGGGTATACATAGAGAATACCATAAGTAAATGAGGTTGTGATGACAAGATGTATTGTTGAGCGAAATATACAGGAAAACAGAAAAGAAACAAAGGCAGAGAGATTTGCGATTGGATTTGGATTTAATCAGTGCAAGAGTAACTGAGATATGCAACCTTATAGACTCTTTAATCGATTATCGACAAAGTAAAGATTGAGAGAATTTTACGGAAGGTTCCGATAAAGCCAAACATGCGCCTAATCATGTTCATATCTGTGAGGAACTCAACATTTGTTGTGAATATATTAAGGAGTGAGTATTCTGTTTGGTGGAGTGAGATAAAATTCCTCGTTGACTCTTCTATGAATAATGACTTACAATTGAAGTTGAGAATCAGCTAATACAAGGTGGATGAGTGACAAATTACCAAGGTATGGTCAGAAATAAGAATTTACAACGAAAAGATAATGCATGGATAAAGTAATACATAGCGTATCTTCCAGAAACCACAAACCACAGCTTTTAGTTCGACAGTTATAAATTAAGAAAACTTAAAGAGATTATAGCAAATATTTGTTATAACGTTCACAACGTATGCACATAGGTCAGCCTTCTTCCGGTACGTAATTCAAAATAAAAGAAGCGTCGCAGGAATGTAAATAAGAAAAAAATCATAAATTATACCGAAAGAATTAAAAGAAAGAAAAATGAAAACATCGATTAAAATAAAGTTAAATAATATCAATTAATCGATTAATAAAACTGATTAGATATGATTATCAAGTAAATCATTAATCAATCTCAAGTAAATACAGTAGAGCTGCAATAGAAAGGAATGCGGAAAATCATTGAAAATAACTACATTTTTCCTAAAATGGAAAAGATAATCAAAGAAAGTATAAAAATCATGTCAGGAAAAAGTGGGGATACATATAAAAGCAATAATTGCGTATATTCAGCTCAAGGAGTGGGCTGTCTACAAAATTCGCAGGCTGCCGCCTATATGATTTCAGGAAAATCTATTGTCCACGGAATAATATCATATTTTGAAAATAGATCACCAACGAAAATACCCACGGCACCGCTTAAATTGTACACACACAAACCTTCAATTACGTAATTTCCATGTATATTTAGTACTGTTAGTTTTTATTTTCCAAAAGGACCAGAGTGACCGAATAAAATTTCACCCTGACTCTTGAAATAACTCGCCACGGCACTGATTGTATGCCAATTCGGAAAGAGAAAGAGGCACCCGCGACTGGATACATTGATCAAATAAACCGGAAGGTACTACAATGGCGGACGAAACAAAAACGAAATCAGCGACCGAAAGCAGGTGAAAACTGGTATGGATAGAGGCGAAGAACAGGTAGAGGCGGTGAAAGGAGAGAATCGGAGAGGGGAGGAAATCGTGACTCTGTCGACGAGAAGACATTCCGATCGTGACCGGTATCCGAAAATCTGGACTCGTCCTATCTCTTCCATTCGCGTAGATGCTCTCGCCGAGTTCATAGTGGTGTATGTCCCGCACACTAGACGGTGAAGGCGCTTGTATCATTTTCCAGGGTCAAAACCCGCTTCGCATCTGACCTCCTCCGTTTCAACCCCTTCAACTCTCCTATTCCGCAGCGGAAAGCACGCACGATGGGATATGAAGTACCGCTCCGCGATTCGCTTACATTTTGCCTCCACTCTATAGGAAAGTGGATACGGACGATGACCTCCATCTCACACACGAAGGCGAATGAAATTCATTGATTGATTCTTAGGGGTTAACGCAGTTATAAACGTTGACTACGTTTGCAGAGCTGAATCATTAATGCGCTAAAGGCCGTACCACATTTCTTTCTAAGTTCCACAATTTCTGGTGGGAAGGAATATAACTGTGGAGGCTTGGATATTCTATTAAGTATCAGGCCCGGAGACCGAAATTGCCCATCCCCTGCGCCGTCAGCTACGAAATGCCCTGGAGAGGGAATGAGACAAGGCAAGATGAGGAGTGAGGTAAATGCTCTTGTTTTCCTCAATGAGCAACAATGCTACAACTAGGAAACTTCCACATATTTTCACTACAATGACCGCATGATTAAGACCATTTGTAGCGTTAATTAAGAAATTACATGGACGAATGCTATTTTCTACCTTTTGTTCCTATCTCGTAGCTTTCATCTTATCACAGCATGAACAAAACTGAAGTAAAGTAAATAGAAGTTGCAAGCATTTTCCTCTCTCCTGTAGCTAAAGACGAATGGAACATATTCTATACATGATCGGAGAAAACTTATTAGGTAATTGCGAGGTATACTTGAGAAATAAAAATAGTTAACGAAGAACATACAGAAAGAAACGAATGACAGTTCCGGCAGACCTTTTTTTCACGATTTCTTACTCTAAATTCCAAGAATGCGTACTTTCATCGCTTAAGAAGATTATAAATTTAAAAAAGGTTTTGATTTTCCATGTAATCAGTTTTACAGTATCTGTTTTTACTAAGAATAATTTTACCGTGCTACTATGGAATACCAGAGTGAAGCCAGAACTTACTGAGTTCTTTCCCTTGCGGTCATTAAAAACCACATTCATCTCCGCGTGACACGCACCGCTGTATGGCACGCACCCCCAGTTAAAAGGTAAACCCTTAGTTGAGATACGGCACTCGTTTATTGCTTCTCGAAGAACGTGAATTGAAAACCTCACCCAAATCCTGTTTTATGAATGCAGATGAACGCATCCCATTCTGAGAAAACGGGAAAATAAGGCAAGAATCTGTCGCAATACCACTATCTAGTTTCCCTAGCTATTCAGCGAAAACTGCAGGTTTATCTGAAAGAGTGCCACCTTCGAAGAGACAAACAACACAAGAATCAGACGTTTCTGCAACTTATCTTTGGGAGCTAGATGAGTAAGAGGAAAACTATGCAATAAAGGTGAAATCAGGAAATGCAAAAGACGCCATATATTCAAAGACGTAGGCCTATCTCCGAAGCTAAGCTTCAAAGAAAATAATCTCACAAAACAAGGAAAGAACGAACGAGAGACAAGAATAGAATGAAGGCCGAGTAGACAATGGCAAAAAGAGGCCGAATCATGCGAACCGGAAATCTTAATGTTGATAACGCTCATAGCTGTCGATGGTAGAGCCAGATTGGAAATACGATTGAAATAATAGGAAATTCCCAGAATGAGAAGAATGGGAGGTCCAGATGCCGAAACAATTGCGTTCGTTTTTCTTGTATCCTCGTAAGACTTCCTCGCTGGTAAAATAATCTCCGCCAACTCATTGAGATAAAGAATACGCAAAATTATAAGAAATAATTCTTGCATAAATAAGGTGACCATAGGGCATAAGGCACAATAAGATGACGATCACCTTGTTTCTTTAGGTTCATAGATTTGGAGTCAGAAAAATTTCTACAATTTCTGTAATTATTATTATTATTAGTCAATACCGCCGCAGTTAGACATAAGCTAAATCTATTGATGTAAGAAAGCTAAATCTATGATGATGAAAGTATAGGCACTCTGAACTAAGCGTGATATAGAAAAAACACCATATTTTACGAATTCCTGACAACGTTAGGTCAAGTATTTGACAACAAATATATCTTGAACATTCGTTCAATTGAGTGCATAAATAAGATAATTTAATGACCTTATTAAGGAGAATAAAATTATTCATTTGTCACTTGAATGATAGTAATGTCGCCATGGATGCATCAGCATCGCCATTAAAGGATAACGGAAATTTTAAGAGACGACAAAATTAAATATTAATTTTGTTAATTTAGCTTTACTCTAGCACATACCATCAAACTAAATGGCGAAGAAACAATATCGGGCCACATTTGTATACATCCAGCAGTGTCGAGGCAAATTTCACGGCTATTTAATATGGATATATGGAAGTGAAATATACGGTATTATCCATGGAATGAAAGACTGAAGGAATTAACCAGAGTAGACGCGAAATAAATGGCAATAAAAATACACACCCACTATTCCAGACATTTGTAAAGATTGTAAACAAGGAGCTATCTTTTCATTGCCCCATGATATAGAAACCATGGTCATAGAATAAACGTTCTGTGGGAAAGGTAAAAGTCTGTTTTTCATATTTCTTCATGATGAAAAACTACCACGAAGTCGAAGCAGATTCAGTAGATTCGATAATTAACGTAATACAAATAACGTAAAATTTAAAATTTCACAATACCATCTCATGGTGTCATAAGTCGAATTATCCTTTATATGTTTCGTAATAACAGATCCAATTCTTAAAGTATACCCAGTATATCTTCTCTCGCATCCTCCCATGATAGATACCCATTCCGTAATGTCTCTTCTCACTTGATCGAAGACTAATGAAATTCAACGTAATTAGTAACCAAGTTCCCATGAACTGAAAGCATAACTACGAGCCTCTACAAATGAAAATTATTCGCAACTGTTCCCTCTCATCCTTTAAAACCAATCACCGAATTCATGCCGCCGACAAAAACGAGAATCGATAATCCGATTCCCGAACCGCATCCCCGCTAATAATACACAAAGAGAGAGATAATGCAAATCCAATCGGCGAATGATTCGAAATTCCTCCTCCCCGGCGGACCGTTAAATAGGACCCTCGGAAGCGGGGCCATAGACCCCTGACGCGACCCTTCGTCGGATCCATCGGATATGAGGAACCCGCGTTATTTCGATCGCTCGAAACAAAGTGCGGAAGAGGAGCGTCGGCGACGTTTTTTCGCGGCTGAGGGAAGAAAGCTGCAAAAAGCCATTCAACGAATGGGGGTTCTCGAACTATCGCGTTCTTTTTTCTCTTTTCATTCGCTCTCTGGGAGACTTACACGAATGACTGATGCGGATGACTAAGAGCCGGCGATATGCGGGCGATGGGGAAGGGGTAAGAAGCAGAACCGCGGTTGTCTGTGAAGTTATAGGGATAGGCGTGGGACCTGTCGAGAGGAAACCGCGGAGAAGGTAGGGGACGCAGAAAGGGAAGGTAGAGAGAAGGTACAATAGAAGGGCTGTCTGAGAAATGGAATTGCTGGTAAGATCAAAGGATAGGTGGATATTGAACGGAGAGGACGGATAGCTTTTGCGAAGTACTGCGAGACATCATCTACTTGGGCATATCTGATGCGGAGGGATTGCTATGGAATTCAAAGTAGCATAAAAGCTTTCCGTTTTTACCTTATGCTTATGAGATTTAAGGATGCGAAACATGCGTAAGAAACTTCTTCGAAAGAGAGCGAAAATATGACTACTTAAAAACCTACACAAATTAAGTGCGATCTTATCGAGTGTAATTGGGAAAAACGCCACTTAATTTCATAAGTTGCACCACAAAGGTTATACTGCCCATAGATCATTCATTATATCATTAGTCTGATAGAAGAATGTATGGTAGAATAAGAATCGATGGTAGATATTCTGAAGTTATAGAAGTAACGTCGGGGATTCCGCAAGGGAGTGTAATAGGACCCTTACTTTTTCTCATATATGTGAACGATCTACCTATGAGCATCAAATCTAATATTCGTTTGTTTGCAGATGACTGCATATTATATAGAAGGATTAGGAACAACGAAGATAGGGAAGTACTACAGGAAGATTTAATTTCGTTAGAAGAATGGGTGAGAAAAAACAGAATGAGCATTAACACAAGCAAGAGTAGGTCCATCACCTTTTCAAAAAAGAAATCGCCGTATTCCCACAATTACCGTCTGAACGGTGAATTAATAAAATCTTCCGATCGCTGCAAGTACTTAGGAGTCACATTTGATAAAAACCTAAGCTGGGAAAAACACATCAATTTAATAGTAGCGAAGGCGTTTAAAATGTTACACTACGTGATGAGGAACTTGAAGGGCAGTAGCAGGAAAGTAAAAGAAAAGGGATACATATCACTAGTGAGACCAATTCTTGAGTATGCGACGACCGTGTGGGATCCGTATCAATGTTGTCGAATAAAGAAAATAGAAAAAGTTCAAAGAAAAGCGGCGCGATACGTAATGGGCAAATTTGGAAAAACCGATAGTGTAACAGAAATGTTAAGGACTCTTGGATGGGATACATTAGAAAAAAGAAGAAAAATAAATAGGCTAGGTTGTATTTACAATACTGTTTCAGGTACTGAAGGGTGGGAAGCTTTTCAGAATTCAATTGAGAAACCGCAATTCCTCGGGAAAGATAGTCATGAATTTAAAATCAAACCTCGACGGCAAAGAACCGATCTAGCCAAGTATTCTTTTCTCAATAGAGGTATTGTTGAATGGAATAAGTTACCTGGATCACTCTTAAAGCCCTTACCTAAAAATGTAAAAACTTTCAAAAATAAATGTTTCAATGTACTGTAGTATTTAGGGCATTGTAGTGATATATCTATGTAGTAATTTAGGGACTTCTGGAGGAAGTAGGGGATTGCCTGGCAGGGCGATGTACGGTGGGGTTTTACCCCGGGACCGCTACGGTAGCCGAGAAGGCCTGCCATGAACTCCGAAAAATCCAGTAATAGCTTTTTACTTACTTATTGTGTCTATTGGGTTTTTATATTTCTATTATGTAATTATTGTATGTATGAATGTATTTTAGGTATAAAACTGCCACCAGGCTTCCAGCCTAACTGCAGATATTGTGACGATTAAACGATTAAGAAGGTTCATTCATTTTAATTTATTGTAAATTAAGAAAGGCCCCTGTTGGCAGAGTAATAACAGGAATGGAGAACCCCAGAACCATCTAAAACAGTGATTCAGTCCAATACGTATTTCACTTCCAAAGGAAGCCTCTTCAGGGGTACAGGGTGAATCAATCTGAATCACTGTTTTTGATGGTTCTGGTGTTCTCCATTCCTGTAATTAATTTCTTATGTTACAAATTTAGCTATAATATAGAAGTGATGATCTGAATGTTTACGAAAAAGAGGAACGTACCGATGGGTTTGGCGGCGAAGCAACTACCTCAAACTCATCTCGAAGAGGTGATAAGGTCGATGAATAATGAGATAAAAGCATAAACGTTTGATTCTCAATGTTTCATGGGAAAAATATGCAATTATACTTTCTTTCCGCTTTATAAGATCCCGACCGAACTTAAGTGAAACGACTATGAAATAATAAATCCCGTATTACAACTCGCTAGAAGCAGCTAAATTTCTCGGGAAACAGAGAGAAGATGATAAACAGCGATGAAGACGGAAGATTGTTAGTCATGCCCTTCATTTAATTTCAGTTTACATTCGCGAAAATAATAATTAAAGATACGGAGAATATGCTTGAACGCGGTGAATAAAATGTAGGAGCCTTTGCTGTCTTGATAATTAGGTGAACGTTTCATACAATTTCGCGTACCGCATTAAAACATAAAGGACATGCTACATTCCTTCACCAAAATTAAATTATAAAGACGAATACCCTCATTACAGCAGCAATATTTCATGATCACATGATCACATAATCTGTTTCCTGTCTTCTTTGTTGTCATAATTACCCACAACGGAGAAGAAAAAAATCTAGAAAAGCCATTCGCAAAATCCTTGGATAATGCCCACACGTTAAGGGTATTAAAATTTTATTTACCATCGCAAACAGAATTTACAGTTGGAAAGCTGTAAACGAAAATAAACCTTATTTTATAACTCGTCGAACTTTATAATGCATACTGACACTTTCTTAAGATTTATACATAACTTTAGGTTGGATCTCTCCTAATATGTGTGGAAAAGAATTCTTTTCCAAGAGAACGGATAAATAGAGAAAAGCAGCCAAAGAAGGACAAAAAGAAAATTCAGAGCACATTTAATATTTAGTTCCTCTAGAACAAGGGAGACCAATGAGCAGAAAAAGAGAAAATCCCTTCAAGTTCTTACTCGAGAAGCCAAAGGAAGTAAAACAATTTTTTATTAATATAATTTAAAAAAAGGCCACCAGCAGATAAAGACTCACTCAGAGAGGGATTTACGAAGAAAGAAAAGACGGTCTCCGGAGAAAGATGGCATGAAAAAATAAGATAAACGAAAAAATGAAGCATAATTAACAGCCTAATGGTTGGTAGAAAAAATAAGTGATGTACTAGAAAACGGAAAGTAGTTAAGTAATAGGTAATAAGTAACATAACGAATGACGATAGGGATCAGCTATTTTTCAGGGTAACGAACCGGGGTCGTAACGAAATCAAAAACCGAAAAGAATCGTGATTTATTCGGAGTGAAAACCAAACCCGAACCGAAATTGAAAACTGTTAGTTTATTATACCATTTTTATACACCATAACCATTTTTGGTTCCAAATCATACTATTTAATTACGCGTATACTGAGGGATTTATTCTAAATCTGTGTAATATCTATTAGCATTGAGCTAAAAGAAATTCTTTAGATTTAAATCTATCTGATCTAATTGTTTAATCGTTACTTCTTTAGTATCGCTTTTTACAGCGAAATTTTATTTAATTTCATATAATACATTAAGGCTTCACATACAGTGAGACTCGGCTTAACACTGTTTCAGTATTGCGCGGTTTTATTGGCATTCCACAAAATCGAACGCGGTATTGGGATACCCAGACAATGTGCATGATTTTGTTAATCCAAATTAATTAGCATTTCCGAAGATGAGGAACAAAAGGAACTTTCAACGGATTTTCTAAAAAAATGCTTAGCCACTATAAAGGAAATTATGGATCAGTTTATACGAAATGATTAGACGTTAGATGACTTCTCTACCAAAAACTAAAATATGTCAAATGAGGAAGAGCCTTCCTCGTCACAAACATAACTTCCTTATTCTAACTTTTTTATTTTTCATGAACGCTTTAGACACACAAATAGATATCAGATATAAAAATGTAATGTATCATGATAAATGTATAAAAAGTACTGAATAATAAATGTTACAAAATAAAACAAAATACTGATAAACTTTCTTACTCTACGTTCTGTTTCACTTATCCCCATTGTTTATGTACTAAGACGACCTCGTTTAACGTTGTTTCGTTTATCGCTAGCACTTATTGGAACATATCCTCCGCGTTAAGCGGGGTCTTACTGTAATACATATTCATTATAACATGAATGTAATAACATTCGATTCGAAATAACGGATGGTAGGAATTAGAGAGAGCATCAAGAACGAAATAACTAACGAAAAAATGTGACAACTGATGCATGTAATGTTGAGTAAGAAAATGACAAAAATGACAAAAATGACAAAAATATGGAAAAGGAGATATGGGGGAAGGGGAGTTAGAGATAGGGTGGGCGCAGCTAAGCGGTAGCGGGTGTTGGGGTCGCCGGCGTGGATTGTGCCGCCAACGACGGCTGAAGCGGATGAGATGAATGTCCGATGATGTTCGTGCCTCGGACGAGGGGAGATCGAAGGGGAGGATCGTGTCTGTGACGCGCGTGGGAGGATGAGGTTGGCCCTCTGTGGTATGGACAGATGATGACGCCTTGCGGTATTAAGGGGTGGGGTGCACTGAAGAGGATGAGACGAGGTTTGAATGAAAGAGGAGCAGTGGGCTCGCTGTGGCCGAAGAGAACGGAAAGATCCAGCAGCTGCCAATGCATCGGTGCAAGGGGAGAGGCAGGCGTCTGGAAGAAATGGGGGACGAAATGAGAGAAGAATTATGAGATAAACTGCTGTTTGCCACCCGGTGTTCTGACTTCCTTCTGCATAACGCTAGGGGAGGCGAGGGAAAGAACGTGTCCGAGATTAAATTTGCGGGGGATATTATCGAACCCTGTGGTATTTAATTGTTTATTTTAGTAGCCCTGCACTTCTCCGAACTCGATGAAATATATAGGAAAATGACGGATGTCAATACAATAAAGTGAACGCATAATGAATCATGCAATTTCGTGAATGAGAATAAAGATGATTGGTAGTAGTTTTTTTTAAACTCCTTCATCAGCTAAGATAATTTCGCAGATATGAGCTCCCACCGGATATCGAATCCGGAACCGCTTTCGCCAAAGACGAAAGCACTTCCCACTTGACTATCCGGGAGCCCATGAAGATAATTTCCTTAGGTAAATGAACGATTGAGTAAACTCTTTATTAAGGCGAGATTAAGCCATGAGGTTCCGAGGTTGCTATGTGATGGATATAATGTTGGCTGCGCTAAAAGCAATTTAGTAGACGCAATTATAAAAAGCAAAAGTTCTGTTTTTCTTTTCTTAGTTCTGAGTTGTAATTTCATACAAAATTTCAATACATTGGGATATAAGGACGTGCGGAATGATTTATTGCCAAAAAGACATCCCATGATTATAAAGCAACTCATTTTTAAACAAGGAAATGGGTAAGATGACTTGGCACGATAAGTCGTGCATCTAGGAAAATTCCCAAGGAGAAACGGACATGAAAAAAGTTTGACGGAACCGGGACACGAACCCGGGTCTCCCAGTTGCCGGTCGGTTGCTCTATCCATTGAGCTATTCCACCAGAAGATTTCTCCATGCCGTTAGGGAGACTTTGTAGGTATTACTAGGTACTTTGTAGGTCCCGGTTCCGTCAGACTTTTTTCATGTCCGTTTCTCCTTGGAAACTCATTTTTAGTCATACAAATATGCAATTTTCGTATTCCCAAGTTAAAATATAACAAAAATGGTGACGGTAAAAAAAGAGATTGCAAGATTCTGAAAGGAATCTGAATCAAGGTGGAGTTTCCAATAAATTGAAAAAAAGATGCAGAAGCTCAAAATAATTTAATCTTACCGATTACTCCGTAATATCTTTGACTCCCAAATTGATAATTTCAGAGTATCTCGCATATTGATTTCATTTTACTTAAAATATTGTAGTATCATTCATTTAACTATTTTTGTATTTATCGAATCACCATTTTGAGATATTCAAAGTTTTACAGCAGGACGACAATGGTTGATTTCACTAAGTCAGTAATTAACAGAATGGTATGGAATAAGTATTACACAGGTTGAGCTGATCATTATTGTACAGCTGCTAAAGAATTTTATTTCTTTCGAGTTTAATTATTTAAAAAATGTAATTATATTCAAATAAGATTAATTTTAAACATAACTCCATTGAGGAATGGTGCTTGGAGAAAGGTACACGTCTTTTCTGAATTCTTATATGACACTAATGATGATGTAAAAAGCACTATAGTCTATCTAAATTTAATTCTGCGAAGCATTCTTTTAAATTCAATGGAAGATTGAAATGGATAAATTCAACCAAAATTCCATTGTGGCTGAGAGAGCTTTAATACCCTGCATGAAGATCAAGTTGGGAATGAACAAAGACGAAACTGGGCGAGTCTTTGATCCGTAGAAGTTACAGCGACCCTGTTTCGCCTCGAGAGTACGTCCTTTTGGTTTTCAACTTCGAGAGGGAAACTTAAACTGAATGGATCGGACGTGGATGAGAGTTTCGGCAGATGCTCTCCACTAAATCTTTCACGGAAAGTGGGCTCTGAAACCTTGCTAGAATTTTTGGGGAAATAGTACTCGCAGAAAGCAGTTGGAAGTTCTCGACTCGACTAAAATAAACATTGGTACGATTTCGGGAACGGCAGCTAAATTTATTCCTTCGTGCTGCCAAACATTTGAGTATTGGTCAAGGGGAATTTTTTAAGATAATTATTTGAGGATTCCACTCAATGACCACAATCAATGTTGTTAGTACCATACATATTTCTAGAACTTATAACTCAACATACTTCTAGAACAAGCCAATAGGTATACACAAAAATTCACGAAGATCTAGCTGAAGCTTTAGGTATGCTCTAGACTAAATCGAAATTAACGTTCTTTCCGATTTTTATTCGGTGGTTTTGGAGTTTTGTCTGTTTGCTTTGACGTTAAATATACCTCCCCAAGAAATTTATGTAGGGATTTAGAAATATTACTACGGAACGATTTTACATAAGTATAATTATTGCATGTTAATATTTCTGTATCCCGTTATGGAATTCCAAAAAGTCAATGCTTCTTCAATGTAAATATTAATAAGGGCAAAATCCTTCGCTTTCCTTCTTTTCATTAAATTTAAGCAAATTGTCCTTAAACTTGAAGTGATTTTAGATTAAACATGGTAACTTAATGTGTGTTTCCATGGAATGTTGAATGTTGACGAAAAGATAAAAATAACTTTTTAATAAACTAGGATAAAACTACGACAGGTTGGAAAAAATATCATCATCAATCCGTACATCGAATGTCGAAGCTTTCTTTAAAAAAAAAAACAGAAATTTCAATATACTGGATATTGAAGGAGAAATAATAATCTGAAAATACGTTTTATGAATAAAATACCTATTATCTTCTTCTAACCTGTTTCGTTACGACAACTTTCAATGAAAAGAAAATGAACAATGGCATAAAAATAATATTTCGACACGTGAAAATATTGAAAAGGAGCATTCATCTCAATATACGAGCTTTCTTCTTTTCCTTATTCTTTCATAATCGATTCTTTAAAGTACTAATTTCACAACGTATTTTCGCATGATTCCGAACAAAGGACCCGGAAGGCCTTTATATCACGCAAAATATCCAACGATATAAATTAATCACGACTGTAGAAGGTCCTGAGAATAATGAGGGTGAGCGCTAATACGAGTTTATTTAAAAATATCTTCGTTTTTGTCTTTTTTTGTTGTGGTAACGGCGCCCATCGCCATGGAAGTGGCATTTCTGTCTTACTCTCCCTCAGCTTAGAATGACCCATATAGTAGGTGGCTTTTAAAGTGGCTTGGCAATTTTTTTTTAGAATCTGTCCTGGGCGCATTTTATTTTGATTGATCTTAATAATATTTTATATTACCCATACTAAATTTTTCCTAATTCTAACTATAAACTATATTTAACTTATGAACTACAGAACGCATGCATATATACACTGGATATTTTCTAGTTCGCAAATTAGTTCACGGGTTCTAAATACAGCATCCATATTCTAGATGTAAACTGATGAGAGCAAAGTAGTATATATCTCGGATTTTTTCATTGCTCCTGTTTTCTTGACATAACCGGAGACAGATAGAGATCTCTCGAGGTATAGAATAATTAAAAACCTGAGTCCAAACTCCAAACAGAGTCAGAATCCTGTTTCTTCATTCTCTAATAATGTCTCTAAGTATCTAAATTTTTTGTTTCTTCGAATTTTTTCTCTTTTACAGGGTTTTAATATCTTTTTGCCATGTTTCAATGTTTTTTCACCAAATTCTCTGTGGGCGTTTTCGCGCATCGTGAGTATTTTCTTCGTCAACCTTCACTTGCAGCTTGTTTACCGCATCCTAATCTTTTATTCTTAACTTTTTATTCTTTTTTAACACCGTAAAAGACGAGTAGATTTAAGTGACTAATCTGTGTACTCGGAGACATTCATCTCCCTAGAGTTCCAGGAGAAATCAGTCTCTCTCAACTATATGTTGCCATTTGTAACATATTGTTTTAATAACTTCAAGTCCTACACAAGTTAATTTTACTTTACATTTTCCCACCGGCCTCCAATCGACTACGGAACTCGAACCGACCCCAAGCAACATCGTTTAGACCTGTTAGG
Source organism: Ladona fulva (assembly GCA_000376725.2). Lineage (NCBI taxonomy): Eukaryota > Metazoa > Arthropoda > Insecta > Odonata > Libellulidae > Ladona > Ladona fulva. The sequence continues at coordinate 1,060,339 of KZ308305.1, forward strand.
GTCGATATCGGTACAGTAAGAAAAGCAAAATATTACAATCGGAAACACCAGAGTTGAGAGAGAGACGTTTCTGTAATGAGTGTCTCCGAGTTAAAACAAAAATAGGCACCAATCAAAGTGAAGTGGCTTAATCAGCTTATCTCTGATTAGTCTTCCTCCCCGCACCCTAATTGGCATAATTTTTGTTTCTTCTCCTCCTCAGGTGCAGAGATAAATTTAATATAGTACAGCTTCTCAAGATTTGGAGATAATTGAAAGTATACTTTATGGCTGGAAGATCTTCGGGTATTCTCAACCAATGAGCTGTTTCATTGAGTTTCATGCACGGAAATAATTCTTGCGTTTGTGTGTAATTCCGTAAAAGGATACAAATAGCGCGACAAACTTTTTAATTTCGGTGGAAATTTCCTTTGATAAGAATGGATGGAAAGAGAGGTTTGAAGCAAAAACGGTGAATCTTACGTGTTATATTGTGAAAACGACACTCGCCTAGAGGTCGCGGGCCACACGAGAGGAGTTGGGGGACAGAATCTGTCCCACGGGCCGCCCACTGGATATTCTTGATGTACGATCATTTGATTGTATACATAGAACCAGGCGCTCACTTAGTGGGGTGGCTGACCGGCGTTAGCCCTCCCTATGATACTAAAAGTATGTCCTTCAGAACCTAATTCTAAAGAATTTTATCAATAAATATGTAGAAAATTTACAACATTTCTTTCCTATGATGATCATCAATCATTGTGTGTAACACCTTCATCACAGCATTGGTTATAATCCCTCGGTTCAGCAACCCAAACGAAAATTCTGGGTACGTCCCTGAATAGAATCATTGTGGGACAACGAAGATCCGAGTAACTACTTTACAGTCGGTAAGGAGAGAGAGAGTTACAGAACATCGATTCACAAGAATACGTCCGCTTTCGACAACTTCACGAACAGCTGAGGGATGAAATTTGCCGGCAATTCAGGTTGCACTTCCCTCTTTCTCCAGAAACGCAAACGAGCAAAGAGAGAATATTTTGCGATCCATCCATTGAGCGTGGGATGGAGTGGAAAAGAGGCCTTCCACGGGATCTGCGAGACTTTCGTGAGAGAGTACGTATCGGTGAGTAGACGCGGATGAAGAAGCACCGCTGGAGGGGAAAGTAATGAGCCGTCAAACGCAAGCTTTTTTATTCAGTAGTAACGAGGGATATATGTGGAGCGTGTGAATCGGTCTTGCGTAGATGAAAATAAACTGACGAGCGCTAACTGACAGTTTCTTTGTTTTGGTTTTCTGTAAATAGCGATGCGTCAGAACGGCGATGAAAATTGCTTGATTTCCAAACGTTAATTGCTTCACGGTTATGCAACTGATAATTGTAGAAAGTTTCGCAATGTTCGGTTTCGAAGTTCCTGATGTTCCACATTCCAATCATAAGAAATTGCTTCACGTGCAAACTTGAGTTGAGACGCACCACTGTGATCCCTCGGGAAGCAAGCAACTTGGGCAGCGAATATTTTGGCAAACGAAGATATTTTTCACCTTTTTTGATACGGGTACCGATTGCTTCGGTGAATAAGCGCATGCACACGAGCGAAAGAGAATCAAAACGACCTAAATGTACAGCCCTAAGCAAAAATATTGACAGTTTCGATGTTTTGTATAAGATTAAGGATACAAAATATTGAGGGAGAAAAAAAGGTCGTTATCGACATTGCAATCCTTCTACAACAGCATGCACCCCTCTCCTGGTTCATTGGACTTTTTCCCATCCTTTCAGTCTTCGTAAGTAGTTCTTTTCTTCGGACTATTTTTTTCATTGGAATAGATGCTCCTAACCCCTATTTCCCAGTAGAACACCATGGTAGTGATTTGCGTGCTTATGAGCATTGTACAATTTGGGATCTCACAGGAAATAGCGTTTGCGAAGACAGTGATTCTCGGACGAATTACCTTCGTTAGCCTAGGCATCATTGTATCCATGGTATAAAACTTTATGTGTATCCAAAACACAGGATTAAATTACTGAACAACGGCATCATAATTTTACGCCTGTAAAAATTTATCTGAACAAAATATTTTCTCGTGTATGAGATTTTCTCGGCCAGCCTCGGTGGCGTAGTGGTTAGCGTATTAGCCTAGCAACGCCGGGGTCCCTGGTTCATTGTGATTTGCAAAAGGTTAATTGTAAGAGTGGTCTCTTAAGACAAGAATTCGCCTAATAAAGTCGTTATTATTATTATTTTCTCTTAAATCGATATTCAAACATACAGCTAGAAGTAAGTATCCAGAACAGTAGAAACGCCGGTCTGCGAGATAGCTCAATCGGCAGGGTACCTGCTGTTCGTAGTAGTAGTAGTAGTAGTATTGTTAAAAGTGCTTCGACAGCTTACGTCATTTCGCACGAGGGCCCCCACCGGGAATCGAACCCGGGATCGCTTTCACCGAAGTCGAACGCGTTACCCACTTGGCTATCCGGAAGCCCTGCTGTACGTTTCGGCGTTCACTGCGTCTCATTCTTCACTTCTTGACAATGACTGGGGCACTATAATTTTTATCAGGCTAATTATACCGTCAAGTGATTAGAACATTTTCCTTGCAATTTCTAATTTACCTTTCCAACTCATTTAATTAAAATTTCGATTTGAGACAATTGCTAACGTATGGAATAAGTCTCTTGAATACGGCCTGATTCTGACAAATGGTTTTATAAGTGGCATGATACTTAGTTTCTATAAGAAAATATCCTCTTAGGAAGCCCGTACGTTAGAGTGTCCGCAATTAAATATCCAATTAAAAGCAACCACCGATGAATTTTAAGTTATAATCCTGTTTAAAAGGCCCTACCCTCACACTGTTTTGCCACAGGACTCTTAAGGTAATGATGATATACATAGCGGTTTACTCGGGAAAAGCGTTTAATCTTCTATACCGCCTTTTCTCCTTCTTTCGAGCTCTCGTCCAACCCTAACAGTGTCAACCTCCGGCACCTCCAAGCAGACAGTTACCCTCTACGAAGCCATCCGCAAATATCCAATTCCATATTAAGAATTAATACGAATCTTAAGTTGCTACGCACTCTCGTGAAAAATCAATTCGGCAATTCAGTGCGCGTTGCAAGGAAATAGGGCTGAGGTGCAAATAGGCACAACATAAATGCGTACATTTAAATCCATATATATTCACAGCATTAAAAAAACTTGTCTTCATTTCAATGACGATTCACAAATGTTACACCTACGATACAATAAACTGTAGTCGTACTGAATTTACAAAAAATCCATCCGCGATATTTGCATTCCGAAACGAAACCGACGGGCGCTTGTTAAATGGCATTAGCATTCTTCCCAGTCGAGATCACGTACCTGGAGGTGTACATACGGGCGGATGACTCATCGCTCCGAGAAAATCATTTGCTGCTTTTATACCTTCCGTTAACTTTAGAAACGGATAACAGTTTTCCGTGATGGAACTCTTTAATATTCATTTTCAGACTGGTTCGGAAATTGCAGATAATAATCCTCCAATTTAACTCCATATAAGTGATCATGCCATTGTAACATGCTTGGTAAGCCTCAAACCCTAACAAGTCACATTCATGCTTCAATTTCCTTTTCTATAATTTTAGCTCGAAGAATTGTTAGGCGCTCACATATAAGGAAACTACCTCAAAAACTTGAGTAGGAATACTGGCCCATTGGCTAATGAGTAGTCATAACATCCACTTTTCCGGCTATGACATTTCCGTTGTTTTTACTCAGAAACTACAAAAAAACAAGAGTGACATACTCTTGTTTTGTTTAAGCTATCAGAGGCCATAGGCACAAAGACCAGATTGAGGTCCCCACTTGGAACTGTGAGAGTAAAATTAGAATTTTTCCATAATATACACAAATGTACATCCCATAGAATTCTCAGTCGCTTCACTCTATCGAGATTAAACAACCACGTTTTGAATTGCAATATATAGTAATTCTATAAATTACAAAGAATGATGTATAGACTTGTTTACATTATAAAGTGACCTAAGTAATGTAATATATTCTATAAACATGGTATGTACACTTACTCAACAATTATAAAATTCTTTCTTGAAACGAAAAAACAGAAAAATTTGTTATTGAAAATTTATCACCACAGTCTTATTGGGGTCCCCATGTGGAGGGCCTTCAACTAGCGCCTATTGCGCCTAATTATATTTTCGCCCTTCTTGACATATGGGTTTTATAGTGTTATCACCTTAGAAATTCTAATCAACAGATGATGATTCTAATCAAGGAGATGATTTCATTGAAACCTTAACATTTCACCAAGAGATTTTTACACCCTTTGAAAAGGGTGTTACATCACCCTGAAAGACATAACTCAATATTTTATCTATCTTTATCTTGACCTCATTTCTTGTTCCCAATTAAGAGAATATAAATTAATAACTTCTATAGTAGTTAAAATTCAATTCGAGATATTCCAACTTTATCGTTCTAGAATCTGGTAGACAGCGTCTCGAAAGAAACACAGTACCTTGAAACAACAGCTCAAAAAAAAAGAACGGATGTGGCTTAGCATCAAAAAATAATATTCAACCATTTCAAACTGAAGGAAGTCTCTTTCATCAAATCCATTATCCCTAAAAGGACTCGGTGATACACCGTCCTTTCAGGAACTCGAAGAAAAATCACTTTCGCTTCCGAACAAAGGGAACAAAAACCCACTCCGACCAAATGTGAAAGGGAAACAACATCATAAATGGCCTTATTTCGTAAAAACGATCTCTTTTCGGGCCGGGCTTTAGACACTCCGTAAACATTATAAAGAAAGGAAAATGGAGGGACAGCTTATGTTGCCGGAGACCCAAATTTATTCCTGCCATATTTCACTCGCTCGAATCACGCAAGGGTCGCGTTGACGGTTTAACGCATGCCGCCTTATCTCCTGCAAACGGTTCCTTCCATTCGGACGGGGGATGCAGCTTCTGGTGCTCTCGTATGGTGCGGAGGCGAGGAAGAGATAGCGTCATCCTCAAAAACATCTAGCTTCCATCCACATCACGTAATACTCGCGCAATCATTTCAGGGCTGAGGGAGTAAAAAACCTATTCAAGGCCGCAGGATGATGACTCCTTAGCGCCTCAAGCCAATCTTAACATTCCCAATAAAGCAGGCGGAATTTAGATGTTATCACGAAGTAGTCGTCTCAGCCAGTGACTTCCTAAAAGTGTGCCGCGGTACACTAGTTTCGGGTAGGATTCGAGGGGTTTCTCTAATTCTGCGTAGATGTTTAAATACCCGTATCTGATGAGATGCATTATTACAGTTCCATTCCCTTTCCTTTTCTTAATCGATCGCACATATTGAAACAGTTTCCTTACATTTAGAGCTTCATAACTCTCAAGAGCGATTTCTGGTATTTCTTGTGGTCACGACATTATTATGCATTAAATTCTATTGGGTAAAAAATATTTGTCAGTAAAAAATTAACTTTATTATTTAGTTAATAATTCATTGCAATTTAGTTGGTGGATCAGGTGGCAACGGTCGAGGGGGCGTAAGAAAAATATGTAATAATCAAATTTGCGTGGAATTCACCCAAAGACGGGAGGGAAACCCGTCAAAATACTCCCATGGACACTGTCCACGGGATGGGAAATAAATACTATTCGAGCAAATATTAATTTAATTGAATTGTAAATTATTTATAAGAGGAATTAATAACCAATTAAATAATAATTGGTTTACTTGATAGATTGAGTAATTAAGTATAATTAACGTATTAATAAATAATAATAATAAACTAAGCGATAATCCTTCTGTAAATAGCATCTAAATGCAAAAAAATCATGCAAACGCAAAAATAAATAGGTTAAATTCAGACAAAAGAGAACTGAATCCTACTACCATCATAGCCAATTTTTGCAGGGTCTCATTACAGACCCGTTTTGGGCCTCCGTTTGATCCTAGCCTACCAACATGAAGGAAATATGTATTGAGACAATCATAGCAATCTTCTTCTACGAAACTTGGGGAAAACGCTTTAATTGCTGACTTTCAAATGAACAATAACAATGATAATAAAAAGTCTTTTTTCAAGGGCGACATTGATACTTATTAGTCTCTTTTTACATCTAACCCTTGTTGTAATAATTGTCACGATTCATCATTCATGCGACTTCCTTCTCCTGAATAATAACCGCCATTTGCTGGAAATAATACTGACCATTACCCCTTTTTCTTCCGTAATTACCTATCAACGATGCTGTATTAATGTCCCTCGTGCACTCTTCCATATGTTAGAGTGGATGCGAGTCATTTGGTATTATAATGAACCATCATCTTTTCAGTGGTTGATAAATCCATCCCGCGGATTATTTGAATAATCTCCTCGATGGAATCTAGTCGTCGGGATCTTAACGACAATCACGCCACGGGCTATCAAGATTAACATCTCTCGCGGACCGCAGCGGATTGAATTTTCAGTACCTCACCCGTGACCTGATGCGACAGCTGTATTTCGGGAGGAATCGAATCGTGCTCCCGCTTACGTCACGATTGGGCCATCTTTATGAGAGCAGACGGAGAGATTTGATAGTGAAATACCTCCCTCTTCCAGAGAAAAAAGTTTCAATCGTTCTCAAAAGGGCTGAGAGATGGTTAGCCGGGCGGATTCTTCATTTGTCCGCAGGAAACCTTCCGTTAAGTCCGCAGAGAAAAGAAGCCTTGACTCTCACTTTCAAAAGCTTTGCTCAAGGCTGAGAAGCTCCGATGCTTTCTCATCTTCCTCCAACTCCTTCCTCACCTCCCACTCACCTCCCACTCACCTCTTACCTTCTCTCTTTCAATAGTTTCCAATGCTTCCCACCCGTGCTACATCTGCCCGTTGATGAATCGCATGGCGCACAACTACTTGCCATAGAGCGGAACGAGCAGGTTTCCCGTATCGACCGAGGACTTTTACATCTAAGTGAATATAAACGCGGACAGATGACTCTGCAGATTCTAAACGAATTAATCCAGCCGCTAAACACCTGCAAACAATATTGAGTTACCAACTCTGAGATGAATTATAAAGAAAATTCAATACCCGGGCATAGAACGTTCAGGTAGACCCAGTCCCGACAGAGCAAGGGCCCTTAGCTCCAAGCTTCAAGACATGACTACGTAGTAATAACACGCACGTTGTTATTAAGAATAGTTTGCTGTAGGGAGGATGACTTAGGCGAGAAGATATCCTAAATCAGAGGTCCCCAAACTACAACACAGTTGTCAGAACCAGCCCACCGCATGTTTCACCCCCTCTTGGTAGACATTTGTAGCAGAAACTTAAGTGCACATAAATAATAAGGAATTTCCGATTAAAGAAGTGATCCGTACCAAGATTACGCATATTGACGTCGTTTATCGAAATTAACAATAAGTAAATATTAAAAAAAAAGTGTCTAAATAACTAGCTCGCCGAAACCAGAGTTGCGTGCTACCTACACCACCAAGAAAAGAGCTTGGGTCATACATTTGGGCGCCTGGATGCGATGCAAGCATAGTAGCGAAGGCAGACGCTGTTCTAAATGCAGCATTATCTCTGAACGTGAACATTTTCCATTGATTCCTATCGTAAATTAAAGTTGACGTTGACAAGGCTTCTAAGTACATGCGGTTTCATCAAGTTATACATACTTATTATAGAATTATTGCTTTATTCAACTGAATCACTGTCGTTTCTTTGTGCAATATGCCTTTTCTAGAACGAAAACTTAATTAATTAATATATTATTTCCAATTCCCCCCGTAAACATTTATTTTACTGGACATTAGAGAGGTAGGCGTAAGCGGTAAAAACACACGAACACATACAACCGTTCCCTAATAAAAAAAATCCGATCAGCCGGGACCCGAACCCGAGACCTTGGGATTGAGGTGCTAGCACCAGTTTCATGAACTTATCTGAGTGAGAGTACGGAAAAGACCATTAAGTATTCCAGGAAGTCAGAATTACGTATCCATTTTCATGCATACCAATCGTACGCGAGAGGAGGAAATGAACGTACACTATCGAAAGTGGTGATCTTAGATCAACCCTTCTGTCCCTTACACTTTCTTTCAGGAAAGAAACTCTTCCTAATTATTTGCCTCACTCTTTTCATCTAAATATCTCCTCGGTGATGTTTTCTCTTCCCACGATCACTTCTCGATTATGGAAAGTCATTACGGCAGTCCGCACGATCCAACCGCTCGAAAGATTGCCTACGGGGATTCAAACGCTGGGCGAGAAATCCGGTCAAAGAGCTTCTTCTTCCTTTCGTTCTTACGCGACTCGAGATCTTCCCTCAAGGCTTAATGTAAAGAAAGAAACTTTTTCTGATTCGCCAAAGATTCGGAGAATCGATGAGCCCAGTTCGGTTGAGCTGCAAAATTTTCATCAAAGTTGGGTTCATCCATTTGGTCCAGGAGAGAATTACTTTCGTCTGAAAATTTATAAAATCTCGTCTCATTCTCCGAAGATTAAAGAACGAAAGATACCGTCAGGGGATAACTTTAGCCCGTAATGAGCAAAAGTTTCAAAATCCGAGATAAAGGAATAATGAAATAGTTTCCAATGGCATCTCATTATCGAATGATGGTCACGTGACATTTAAGATTACATCACAGAATGATGTATGTGGTAAAATATAGTATAAAAGTATATATAAAATATAGTCTAATATATATAAATATGTAGTAAAAGGATTTTATCATGAAGCCGTTTTTTTTTCACAGAATGATGTTTGATATAGAAATGCTATATACAAAGCATATATCCTAAAATGTAATACGGAATGACTTTAGAGACAAATGGATCATTAATATAATTATTTCAATAGTTTATTACTGCTTATAGCAATTATGATATTCCTAAAAATTTTAGCATTTTGCAAATAAAATAGAATATAACATTTTTTGATGAGTAAATAACGTACTGTGTAATTACACTCAGCAACAGCAATTGGGCCTGATTGTTAAGTTATGCGAGCGCAGAAGGAAATATTTGACCACTTCACAACCCAATCTAGTCACGGGCGCGCCCGGGCGTGGCTATGATTTCAACTTTGGAGAATAATAACACTAAACATCAAAGTAAAGTCACACTAAAAACAATAATAACTTCGATTTTCTGAATAGCATAAAAATTTTTTTGTTACGCATGATAAGTTACATCGATGGAAGGAAAGCATATACGAGTATAAGAGAGAAATGACATCGTTTTTCCTGAACCTGAATGAACCTGCATTCTCATAAAATACAAGCGACCAAGATTGATAATGCAAAAGTAATACTAGGATTATGAAAACTGTTCAGTCTATCCGAATGAGTACATTGAAGCCCATTTCAAACTTAAGCAGAATCTCCTAGTTCAATCCTAATCCATGATTATACTGTTTACGATAACAGTGAAACGAAAGGGGTACGTAAGACAACGAACATATGAGACTGAATATCTCTGAAATCAATTCTCATGAAAAAATTTAAAACATTATTAATTATTTAAAACATTTTACTTTCCGACACTACACGCACGCTTCTCTCAATATCCGATGTATACAACTAATTTATTCTAAGCAGGTTTGAGAATTTTTGCCATCCAAATGTTAGTCCATAAATTGAAGCATTAGTATCATAGAAGCAGACGAACTTCAATCATAGTTTAATTTCCTCATGATTTTCATTAAGAAATGACTTACTTTTTATTTCACGTAATTATGATAGTAATAACAATTTTATCCATTAATGATGGATTCGTCTGCAAAAATCGACTTCTAAGATGAGCAATTTCCTGCTCACTAACTTCATGATTTCCACAATATTTTCACAGCATCCGACGATTGGTGCATGCGGAATATTGAAAACATCGAGAGCAGAAGCGATGTTGCTAATTTAATTTCCAACAGCCCAACATCAGTACACTTAAGCACACAATTTACTCATATGTGAGGAAATTAGGTCAAACAATTTGCGTACGTTTACATGGTCAACTACGGTGGTACCGGGCGGAGTTACCGGGCTCCGTAATTACACTAAAAGCACTTCGTCGTGACCAGTTTTAGCGGTTTCATAATTTCGGGCAGCTTCAACAAGAAGTATCGAATGAAAATACGGAATTAATTGAGCAGGATATCGGATGCGTAATTTCATTCCTAAATGTAAGAATACCCGAAATGAGTTCTCTTGTTACGGAAAATACGAGAATTACAATAGAATTACTATGAATACGAATTAATAACCATATAGCTATTAAGCCTCATGATATCCGAGAGGTCAGGACTTTTATGATGCAACGTTCAAGTCAAGATGCAAATAGTCGCGAATACTCTTAACTTTTTAAAGTAATTCGCAATGGTAAACTAACATAATTTTCCTCGACTTTCTTCCAAGAAATTGCGCAGCCCTTACGCGGAAGTTTTCCACTTATGACACTCTGGCTTGGTGAGGAAAGATAGGGGAAACTACCCCACTCCTCACCTAGGCTCACAAACCTCCGGAGCATTCCCTCTCCGGAGCTTTTCCTAGCTATTGACGGAGACTTAGAGGTTCTAATTGCATTCGGGCTGATCACTTTACAGATAGGTCCTGCTACCATGTCCTGATGAATGGAATATTTTTCGCAAGGATAAATGAAAGGTTTAAGTACTTGTAGAGTCATTGTGTTTCCTTTATGTGGACTTGTTTCTCTTATAGCATTCTGGCTCTGTGAGAAAAGCAAGGACAAACTGCCTCACTTCTCATTTTGCCTCGCCGCCTCAGCTTCTCTTCTTTTCGTTGCTTATGCTGGAGGGATAAGGTTCAAACTAGGCTTCAGGCTGAAGAATGTATAGACTTTACAGACAGACTGACAATTCTTTCTATCAGTCCCTTACAAATTCGCGCCATTTGCAAAATAATTTTTCTATTTTTTACCCATATCTAGAACTACTTTTGGCTGATAATGGTGGAGAGTTTTCGGTTCAAACTTGCCTTCGAGAAGAATGCTGAGCAGATATTTAATAAATCTGAATTTAGTTTGTATTCAGACACGAAATTCGGATCCAGATCAAGCAAACTAAAGACCAAATGTTTCTTTGAGAAGATCGTATCTACTCCGAGGAGAAATTAAGCATAAATTACACCCACACCCTTCATACCTTACACCCACATTTGGAACCGTTCGACCTTCCCTCAAAGAGAGGAAATGACCGAGAAAAGGGCGAAAGACCGAGACGGAGAAAGTAAAGAGATAGAGTCGTTCCCACGGGAACATCTTCTGTTAACAACAGTCCGAGTATCACGACTAAACAAGGGGGATTTCCTTTTTAAAAAAGCCGACTGAAAAAGGTATTGGGGAACGAAATAAATCGCCGGATAAGAACAAAACAAACCGTTTCAAATCCGCGGATGAGACCCCATTAGACCGTCACGTGGGAGATCTGATTCATTCGTCGCCCGCGAGGAGGCGTCGTCGTAAATCACACACCGGACCGAGAGAAAACCGCGTCTCTTTCTTTCCCCATCTATTTCAGACTGCGATAGGTGCGCCCTCCAGAGAGACTGCGGCACCGTGAGAAGGATGTTCTCTCAAAAGCTCCATCTTCCTTAGCGGGCAGAAGGGAATCGGGTCATGCAGACTTTGTTTGGAGGGGAGGGCAAGGGGAGGGAGGAGCAGTCAGCTGGCCACGTGGGGCAAGAGTTCAATTAGCGGGCGGGTTTCCCGCATCAATCCCGCAATCCGCAACGAGAGATTCGCTTCCTTATATATATGCACCCAAGTCATAAGGCGACCGCTAATGCCTTCGCAACGGCGGATCTGGGATATTTGATCCCCCAACATGAGCTGTACCTATACTTTCAGAGAAGCATCGAAAACACTATAGAGAAAGAACCTGCTATCGAGAGCATTTCTGTGTAATTCTTGACGCCTGACATTTCCCTGCTATCTTCATTAATGGAGTAATTTTCATGCTCTATTTTTGATGTATTTTTCATTTAACTTTCATCTACTTTTCTCTCGGTCTTGTTCATGGCTATCATGATATGAAAGCTGTTGTGGTATGAGTGATGCAGAATTTTCATAGCATTCATGAAATTCAATGAAATGTATAGGGCATGGGTGGCGAACCTATGGCACGGGAGAGAATTTTTTCGGCTTTCTGACTGCACTTTCCTAGTTGCGTACTTTGCACTCAAAAATGAAGTCCCAGAGTAAATAAATATCGATTATGCTCATTAATAATGATAACGATTATCTACGTCAATAACAATATCTCATTCCCATCGTTCACGCAATGAAATAGGTAATACCAGAATCTCTCTCTTGCACTATATTGGCTCCGAAGTCCTTTATATTTGTCAAACATATTACTCTTATAGTAGTATTGCTAAAAGTGCTTCGGCAGCTAAGGTCATTTCGCGCGTAGGCTGTCATAGGGAATCCAGCCCGGGACCGTTTTCATCGAAGTGGAATGCGTAACCCACTTGGCTATTCGGAAGCCCCTAATACTCCATAGCACTCTCGCTACAAAAGGTTCGCCATCCCTGGTACAGGGTAAAGGTACAATAAGTTGAGTAAGCTAAACAACCTCACTCCTCATCTAGCCTGAAAACCTCATTCCCTCTGAAGAGCTTTTGTAGCTTCTGATGGAGGGTTTTAGACTCAAACCGTCCGTCCGCCGGTTCCAATACCTAAGAGACAAACTTCTGATCTCTTCACAGAGAATTTTGTTTCATTTCATAAGTTTTCGGATCCGCAACTGTAAATCCGTTCGTTTATGATTTGATACCGTACATATCTTCTTACAAAGTCGAAGACGATCACTTGGTAAAAACAATTTCATTCCCCTACCCTACCTAGGAAAAGCGAAAAGTACAGCGACCAAAGGAGTAAAACCTGCTGCTCAAAGATTTGACGTTTTCACAGAACCGGAACGGAAAATTTATGATGTCCTACGTGAGAAAAATTATAATGTTTACTTCGCCCTAAATCGATATCTTGAGACATCAAAACCCTGCAATAGCCTCTATGAAGCTACTCGCCGAAGAAGATACGTACTCTCAATGAACTCTTAAACGAAAATCAATTGCGAAGACGCATGCCATTTTGCCTAGAGGCGGAGAAGGAGCAATGGAGCGTATTGGGACCATTGAGATCGACGAGAGCATTTCGTTGCATCAGGGAGAAGAGAGAGAGATATCTTTCAGGGTCATTGCACTACGACTACGTCGCTGGATACGCTGGAAGGCGCAGGAATTTTTTATAGCTTGAAAACACAATTGGGACACGGAAAACCCTGAAGATACGAGCCACGGAACCACAGAAGACAGTGGAGTCGATCGTCATTTCCGGAGAAAATCTCTTCAAATAAAAAAAGATTGAACCTTGTCGAAGCTAAAATTTACTAAATCAGCCACATACAGTACTATTTTTTTGCACATTTTCTCTATTTATATTTTGCATTACTTAGGGTACTTTATAATTTCGTGTATCTTTTCTTGTTTTGGCAAAATAATATTGATATCGGCGCCTAGATTACGGTGCTACGACATGATGCTGAGGAAGACTTTAAATTACGTAAATTAAGTTATAAATCTTAGATTTAAAAAACTGAAAGGGTGATATGAGCAAAAAAATATGCAATAATATAATTTGCAATGTCTGTCTGTAAATTATTCAGCCCGAAGGGTGATTGGGACCTCATCCCCTCTACCTTCAGCTACGAATAGCTATGAGAGAGAAATGAGGCTTGCTAGGCAAGATGAGTGAGGTAGTTTGCCCTTGCTTTCCTCACTGAGCCAGAACGCTATAAGCAGAAAAAGCCCACGTTAGTGAAGCGCAATGACTACACGAGTAACACTTTTCGTAACACTGCGTAAGGAGAAACCTTAATTAATGCCATAATTCGGCATTACTCATACGTTAGTAGCTTTCATATCATCATAGCCATGAACAAGACAGACGAAAGATACATTTTTCTCCATCCCGTACAAAAATAAAAATTATAAATATTTCATTCAAGATATGGCAACAGAAATACTCGCAATGACGATATGAAAAAGGAAGTTATTAAAACTTCAGTTAACCGCTTTCAAATTCCTCGAAAAATATTCGCTCTATAAATCGGTTGGGCAATTTTCGTGTAAATTTGAGCTTAGGACCCTTTTTAACTTTATTCAAAGGTATTTCCCAATTGAAAAACAAATCTATCGATCAAAATCAGAGCGACATAATCCACCTCTTCCATCGAAAGCCAAAATGCAAGCCGTGTCACGATATATATAGAAATATACAAGCAGTCCTGATACATAATTTTCTCACTCTTCTGCACATATTAGACAACCCCCAATTTTGTAACTATTCGGACTATCGGTATAGGATTTGAGAAAATGCTTCAATGGTCCCTATGCACATTATGACGGAGTTTTATGAAGATCCCAAAATGTCATGTCTTTTTTTGTTCCATTAGGTGTGAAATGACCCATACACTAGATGATGTCGAGAGGGATGGATGGATCTATATAATCCAGAATTTCTTCGAAATGTAACATTTTCGTTTTTTATGCAATTATGGTAGTAAAGATCCAAAAGTTAAACGCACAGTAAAATCCGGCAGCAATTCCATTCAATACTGAAAAAATTCAAACAATTTCGAATTACTTTCTATTTTTACGCAAATGTCGCAACAGCGCCCGAATATCTCCCGTTTAAAATGCACGGGCCAATGCATTTTAAATGGTGTCTTCATGATGGTGAATCTAGTATAGTAACCCTTTCTGTTTACTTTACTGAATATACTTAGAAAATGATATCCGCGCACAATTTGCAAGCCTAGTGGTGAAATAATAAAGATAATTAGGGATTAATTACTCCCTTAAGAACATCAAGCGTTGATGGTCAGGCCTCACTTGGAATATGCGTGTAGTGTATGGGACCCTGCAGAGAAGTGTTGTATTCGGGAATTAGAAAAAGTGCAACGGAAGGCGATACGTTTTGTAAAGAATTGTTACGACAAGACAGTGAGTGTAACGCAAATGCTTCAGGACGCAGGATGGGAATCTTTAGAAAATCGAAGGCTTAGACAAAGACTAAATCTCCTTGATAAATTTAGAGAAAGCACGTTCGTGGATGATGTAGCTGACATAATGCGCCCCCCATGTTACATAGGCCGTTCAGACACTGCGAGAAAGATCAGAGAAATAGATGCTAAAACGAATCGATACAAGAATTCATTTTTTCCGCGAACGATACGCGAAAGTAATAGATTAGCGAAGTAAATTCAGTAAATTCATGGTGCTTGCACCCCCTGCCACACGCCGAAAGGCGGCTTGCAGGGTACTAATGTAGATGTAGATGAAGCGCAATACAACGTAGATTAGAATAACCTATGACGAAGAAACAGTGACCAGAATGAAAAGCACTAATTACAGTTTAACATTGTGTTCACGGGCGACAAAAAATAAATACAAACCTCGGCGTTTCGGAATAGTAAGAAATGATTCTGTTAATTGTAGAAGTCCTTGACGATCAGGAAGTCATAAATTACCATTCTTGGTAATGAAGTTGTCTACTTGAATCATAATTTTTAATGCCTCGCTAATAATTATTTTCATAGCTCACGTACACTTCCAACTATGGCTGAAGAAGTACTAAATGATACACTCGGATTAAATCCGAGAGATGTGAAAGAGCGTTAATGTCCCACGCATCTCAAGAAATAGGCTATATTTCTTAGAACGGAGGGTTATAGAAATGGTTCAAGGGCATAGGAGCGAAAGGGCAACTGTCTGACACGCAATTGGACAACAGTAGATTAAACGAGAGGGTAATTGCGACAGTAAAAGACCTAGCTAGTGCATAAGAAAGACAATGGAGTTTCACAATTGACCTCCATCCGCAGATAGACTGTTGTCTTTCAATGCTACACCAGCTGCTATAAAATTGCAGTACGCTTTTTACCCTTAGTTTTTTAATAAAGGGTGAGATATTTTTTCCATCCACCTATGGACGCGATTGTTTTTACAGTATTCGCCACCGATGTCAACCCACAACAGGACAATGTTTCTGTTAATCCTAAAACATGACATGTGTAAGACATTCTTTGTACGTCAACCAAAATTGATATACATCTTTACCACAGGGTGTGAGCTGTCTGTTAAATTTTGAATCTTTTATCACGTCTTCAAAGTGACAGTCTCACGAGACCAGATTAAGGCAGTAGAGGGGATGTGGTGCATGAGTAATGTCAAATTTAGCCAGGTATACATCACTATGTCAATAGGCACGGCGCTCCCTGCCCATAGACTCGAGTCAAGTGCAGATGTAAAGTATTGAAATCTGCCGAAATTTCCAGGATTCGCATTCGCGAATGCCGAACATTTGTTTGTAGATGAGTTCCTTAATTAAGGTGAATCGCAACTGAACACACGCGCGCATGTTTCAGCGTTAATTATGGCGAAGTTCACGGTACCGCTCTGGCTCCCTTTCGAAAATGCATCACGCCGTAAATCACGCTCAGCATTGAATCTAACTAACCAAGCTTCTGTTTGAATTTCATTCGCAGCAACTCATCGTCTAATTTCAACTATTTCCGAAAAAAAAGATGGTGAATCCGCAGGGAACACAACTGAACATGGCGCTAAGCGTTGAGCGATCAAAAGACAGGAAGCACTTTCTACATCACGGTTGCTTCGATTTCCGTCATCAATCGTAGTCTGTCACAATTCAATTTGCACCGCATCGAAGCTATTCCCTCAGGAGACGTAAGAGAGGGAAATGTTGGAGAAGGAGAAAATGGAAGCGGAGGAGTAGAAGGATATGAGGGACCGAGTGGACCTAACGGAACATGCAAACCAAAGCGAAACCATTAGAGCCTTGCGGAAAATTTAACGTTACTTCCACAGCAATATAAAGCCGCTTTAGGTTCATCTCTCAAGTGTTAAAACGACGTTTCATCATTGGAAAAAGTAATCTTCCTGAGTAGTCACAATAAGTTACAGGTCTTATCATGTAAAATACATTACAATGAAGCCCTCCTTACAAGTCGAAATTTGCATTGCAATTTGAAATCAACTCATATATCACGCATTTACGTCCGGAAGAATTTTATGCTGGCCTGGCGTCGAACCCAAGATCATTTTGGGTAATATTCTTGCTGTTTACATTACAGAAGCACGTTTTTTAAATAACAACTCGATTTTCAATCCTCTACCCCGGGAAGTACTCAAAATAAATCTCCGAAAATCCGCACCATGCATTCTTACGGGAAAAATTCGAATTTTAGAACCTTCTGGGATCGAACTTATAATAGTTAGAATCAATATCTCAATGTTCCTGGGTATTTTCCTTTAGGGCTCGTACGACATAAAGGGGACAAGTCAGTGACACTTCAAGAATTCAGTAATCATACGTATGAATCATAAAATTTTGAATCTTGATATACCGGTCATATCCCGTGAGATCATTAGATCACTCTAGGCGTTAATGTGATCAGGAATAGATTAGCATAGGCATAGAATACCAGGAATAGGTTAGTATAAGTATCTATTTCTAAGTTATTTTAACGGTATTAGATGGTGCAAAAAATTACCACTACGTCTTCCGTCAAAATTTACACAGCGAGTTGGAATTAAATAATAACATTTCTTTTGAAGATTACCATCGTCTTTCAAGCTATACTTGAAACGCTTACCGATTCATTGCACCAACTCTTAAGATAATGCACGGCGCCAATTTCCGCTGCTATATAATCATATTCTGCAAGTATTTAATTCCAATTTCTTGCAACGAATCACAGCATTTACTTTTGAAGTGTTTAAAAAATGCTGAATATGATAACGGCCTCATTGGTTGAAAGCCAAAGCGTTGGACCAAATAAACTTTGGAGTGGGTGATTCCTCAGAAAGAATTATATGTGATTTAATCTTCGCATATAATTTCATTTCATTGCGATATATTTCATTATTCATAGGATGTATAACTTCTTTAACCATCATTCCTTAACCCACCTACCTTCTTACTACCTCATCCTTCCCTATGGGTCTTCTGTTAAAGCCTGTTATTTTCACTGATCTCATTGTTTTGCTTCCTGCACACATTTTGTTGTTTGTCTCAATTTCTTCACCTGATAATGTAGCTTCGCTACGAATCCTGGGGCGTATAGTGTGTTTAATATGTGGTTTAGTCAAAGTTCTGCCATGAAGCCGTTTTGTATGAGTGAATACCTCGAAGTGAATTCTAGTCCTGTGCTGTATATAGAGCAGGTATATACATCTACATATGTACCCTGCAAGCCCCCTTTCGGCGTGTAGCAAGGGGGAAAATATATAGGTAAGATAGGTATAAGAAACACATAGGTAAGAAACCTAAGATATTGCATCGATAGAGAGAATGGATGATGGAGAACAGAGCCATAAGTAAAGTAGGAGGAAGCAATGACGAAAGCGATCTCTGTACTGAAGACGCTCTCAACCTCGCAAGGTCTAGCATGAATATTTTAAAAGGATTAATTTCCCGAACGCTCGCTAGAGGGAGAGGAGCAATTACTACGACCTCGCTCGCCCTTTTACGCGAACTATAAAAGCGTTTGAAACTCGGAGGCGGAAAGGGAGGTTGTCGCCACGAAACCGAACTCCATTTACCTGCCTCGTACCCCTGCTAGAAAGCTAAGTGAAGCGAATTGCGTTGGAATAGTCGCTAATGAGCCCGCTGTCACAAGAGGCGCCACCGTCGAAGGGTCGAGATGGAGCAATTTATAAAAACATGGCGGGAAAGAATAAAATTTAACCAAGAGTGGTGAAGAGGCTCATTTTTTCGTAGCTTTCCCTTTCGCGGGCATCCCGCACCGTCTGAGTGCTCTAATTGCATTTTATGAGATGAGAGTGTCATTAAAAAGGTGGGGATACAATCGGTTTCGGCTGGGTTCCGACTCTCGTCTGGTACCGGAAACGGAAAAGCGGCCCCCAAAGAGGCGGTCCCTCGGATGTGTTTATATTCCGACCCCGCTTGAATTGGTCGTTCCGCCGAAGCTAATGGGAAGAGCTATTAATATTCATCGCTCGAGCGCTGTCATTTGTTTTCCGCGCGGTAAAGCAGGTAGACATTTGCTTAGGACCATTTTATTGACTCGGCATATTAAATGGCTAAGGACGTAATTAAAACGGTGTCTTCGCAGAACGATTCGGAGCTCAAAAAAAGGCCGCCAAACTGAAATTGATTTAGTGATATTTGGTTATCAATTACTCGTGGTGATTTTTTTGAGAGAACTTACAAGGATCGATGGATGTGAGAAAATGTTTAAAACTCTACAATTCGCTCCAATAAGGTTTTTTTATTAAAGGGTTATAGATGGTATTTCCCCAAAAGTTAAAAATGTAGGTTCAAAATAAATGATCGAGTCTCCAAAACAAAATATTATTTCCCGATAAAGACTTGTTAAAATTGAAAAATATCATATTCCAAATTTGATTTAAAGTGTTTTCGTGTAGATCAAGCAAAATGGAGTTAATTTACTTACTGCTCACGTAGTACCACCCACATCTTTTCTAGCAGAATTGCCGTGACAATCTATGTATTCATTATTTATTGCATTCTACGAAAGCGAAAATATTAGAGGACAATAATAGGCTGAATATCAAGTTATAGAAGCAGAAAATGGGATAAGTACATTTCAATAAAATCGTAGTCATGACCCGCCTTCCCTATAGACATCTTCTAAATATATCACTGTTCTCGATAGTGACAAAAATCACCGAAATCGGATATTTATTATTGCTTACTTAAATCAAATTTTGTACTAATTAGATTAAAATATGTACACTATTTTTCATAATTATATATTTATTTTATTTATAATTTTATTTTACTCTTACGTAGAGGTTAGACCAAAATGGTGGCTCTTCCACCTAGCCTCTGGAGATTTACACGATAATACTATAACACTAATAACCAAAAACAATTTACAATTCATTTAAATCGAGAAAATTAATCAATACGTCCAAACAACCCCACAAACATAGATACCAGAAAATTGGTACAGACAGTAGATACAAATGTATAGGGAGTCAATGTGATAAAGAAAAGCTAATACCTAAAACTAGATATAGATACATATGAAAAACGAAGATTTAGGTTGCAAGGAAAAAATCCTCAACTGAAGGTTTTTTTCTTTATCCGTAAATACTAAACTAAAATACTTATTACATCGAAATACGACAAAGAAACTAAAGAAAACTCATACGAAACAAAAAGAATGCATTAAAAATTGAATAGGAGACCTTCGAGGAGATGAGTAAGAGAAGGAAGCAAGAGATGGACCGAGAGGAAAAGATGAAAGAGTGTTCTTCGGAAGAGGAGAAATCCTCTTTCTTTCCAACACCGCCTTTTCTTCTGCAGAAGACACACCTCCTCAATGGAGCCGCTATCCCCAGAGGTAAAGGACGGAAGGAGAGCAGGAAGATATCGAGATGAATATCAATCGAATGAAAGAGAGGCAGAGTGTACGGAGGAGATGGGAATTCCGCGCGAGGACGAAGAGAACAAATAAATGAATGCTGCAAGCGTGGGATTGGGGAAGATGAATGCAGGGCAGAGAGGAGGGAGACGGAGAACAAGATTGATGGGGAGAAACAGGAGATGGCCGTGGGGGACGAGAGAGCGAAGAACAATAAAGAAGATTAAAAGAACTCCGGGCGGAGACAGAAATATGGAATGATAAGTCAGCCGGTAAGAAATATGAGAGAGAGAAAGGGGATGTAGCAGAGGACATAGAAAGCTGAGGGGAATGAGGTGAAGATGGGTAAATAACTGCGGGTGAAACAGGAAATGCAAGAATTAGAGGAAGGAGCAATTTCAAACAATTTGGTTAACACGTCCCGTGGGCTCCGGGCTTAATC
This sequence comes from Ladona fulva, assembly GCA_000376725.2. NCBI lineage: Eukaryota > Metazoa > Arthropoda > Insecta > Odonata > Libellulidae > Ladona > Ladona fulva. The sequence continues at coordinate 1,081,207 of KZ308305.1, forward strand.
AAGGGTACACAGACGAAAAGCCTAGAATAGTGGACCTCGGGCGAATTTTGAATGAGGCAGAATGTCCAGCAAGATGGGAAAAAGGCAGTGATTAGCAATGGACGTTTTCATGCTACTGCATCATAATGAATGGTATATTTTTCAAATGTCTTTCTTAGAGCAGAATAGAGAAAAATGTATCATATATTTACTTTAGCTTCAGCCTTGTTCAAGCTTGTAATAACGTAGAAGCTATTGAGGTGTGAGTGATGCTGAATAATCGTTAGTACTTATGAACTTCGTGCTAAACTTACGGGGCTCACGGATTGCGAAGTGGACAATGCGTTCGAGTTCGGTGAAAGCGGTCGATTCCTGGTAAGAGCCTCCGTGCGAAATCACCTTAGCTGTCGAAGCTATTTTAACAATACTACTTCTGCTATACTACTCGTAAACTTACGTAGACTTTCTTAGCATTCTAGATCAGTGAGGAAAAGAAGGGGAAACTCCTTCTGGACCCAACTCCAATTACCTGTAAGGCGAACTATCCTACCACATATGTGTAATACACTTTAATGAGCATATCTATGCACAGAGAGCTCCTCATTATAGTCTATTCACATGTATATTAGTTCATCTGGACGCTTCCTAGTCATAGCATTCCGGCTCTGTAAGCTAAATAGACATAAAAATAAAATTAAAAATAAAAAAAAATATTGACGTGGTTAGGCCCATATGGGCCTCTCTTCCATCTAACCTCGCGCATCGCTATACATTATTCAAAGATAAATTAAAATCATAAAGAAAGAGTACAGTGCGGGAAAAAATTGAAAATTAAGGTTGTCGAAGAAAATCAAAGAAAAGAGATCAAGGAAAAATAACTCACTCCTCATCGTATGCCTCATTCTCTCCCCTCTCCCCAGACCTTTTTGTAGCCGATGGTAGAGGTCTTAAGGTCCAAACCGGCCATCGTGCAGATAACTTTACAAGCACTGATAGAAATCCTCAATGAATGACCCAATTCACCTTGAAATAAATTGGTAGAGATGAAAAGTGAGCAAAGTACATCCTGAGTAGGTACCACCTCACTGTGAGCATCTTGAGATACAGACGGCGAGAACACAATAGTCTGAGCGAGCGACGATCTAAATGCAAGAGGAAAGAAAAATATTCGGCGGCGAGCGGACGAGAGCGGAATAAGAATGAAGAAAACAAGCGAAGGGCAAGGTGCGCGCACCCCGCAGCCGCGTTTTACGGGGCCTCTTTCCCACGTGTCGGCGAAACACTGAGGATACAAGTGTATCAACCGGAATCCGAGAGAGCGTGCCCAGCGAGAGAGATATGAAGATATGGCAACCTTGGAGCACTCCCACGAAACCTCCCTCCCACATCGCCCGTTTAAGTCTCCTACACCTTTATGTTTTTATCGAGAAAGCGGAGGGAACTCGCACACCTTTCTCTCGTTTCGTCCCACCCCCTCTTCTGCAACTATTCTTACCTCTCTGATTCCTCTCCGCTCTTATCGGAAAATTCCTCTCAAGAATTTCCCCATCTCCTTCGCACTTTTCTTACAAGCCGCTCACAACTTTGATATCTTACCTGAAACGAAAGGGAAAGAGGCATTAGGAAAATCGAGGATGAGTTCGTGAGATTTTTAAATTAGGTAAATGCGGAATCTATCCACAGATTTGCGAGATGAAATCCTTAGGGCCCTCCATAACACATAGAACGCATTATGAAAGCATCGCAGAGACTTTCCTTAACGGAGTTTTAACAGCTAAAATTTCAAAATTTTCAACCATTTAGTCAGTGGGCTCTACAAGTATTTCTTAAAAACCCAATTCTCGAGAGGTTTTGTTAGCATAGTATGTAAGTAAGTAAGTAGTCCTAAGCAAATGTCTTTTTTACTATATTGATTTTCTTATTTCTATAAGGATTAAAATGGCAGAAATTTGGGACAGTAATTGTTTTCAAATGTAGTTAATTGCTCTTTTTTGAGAAAATTTCAGGATACTTAGGAGGAGGAGCATTTTAAAGGGTTAGTTTAACGTGGTTTCTCCTCGAAGCAACATCATTAGTAAGGGCACATCTTATTTGAATTCTCCAAGAAGTTGTTGAAAAAGTTTGTTGAATTACGCAAAATTAGCTCACAACAAAAAATTATCCAATATTAGCAAAAAAAATTGTTATTGGGCTCATTTATCTTTGAGAAATTTTGCATATAAACTGACGTTTTGTTTAACTGTGTATCGTTAAATTCATAAATTATTTTATGTCTACTGAATGCAGCAAACTCAGGGGCGTGACAAAGTGTAGCTATGCCGCTGGTCCCCACCCCAAAGCGTTAATCCTGGGTTTGCTCCTACATGTAGGTATATTTTTTAAAGATGTTTTATATACTGAGACACATTTAGAAAGAAACAGTAGAATGAGGCTCACACCCAGAAGGTTGCTGACGAGCTTAAGCCATCTCAAAGTTTCTAGAAATATTTCATTCAGAACCAAATTCTCAAGGGCCTTATAAACAAATATTTGCATGCTTAAAATGTATATTTGTAGACAATAATTTCTTATCATGAGAATCAATTTCTTCACATGACATCGTGAATTTCATGAGATTATTAGTTACAATCCTTAAGTTACGCCCCTCCAAGCAAAAATTCTGGATGCGCGCCTGAGTAGGATACATGCCAACCATTGGTGAATCCGAAAAATGGAAAATATTTCAGGAGATGGCTTTGAAAGTTTCATATAAATGACAAAATACCAGTTTCCTCTGAAACAGAAATTAAATTATTATTCATGCGGTTATTAGATTTTCAGTAATCGGAAAATCACTAAAATTCATCCATCCATCGAGTTCAAAATAAATATTTTAAGGACTACCGATAGAAATCAAATCTCAAACATCTATTCATGATACCTCACTTATAGTAATACTCAGCTATACAGAAACAAGGAAATGGTTAAGGTTAAACGCATTTATTAACGAAAGCCTTTTCAAAAGCAACAGCACGCTATGGTGATTTTTGTTAGGGAGTCCTATAGGCGTCAAATTCCTAAGAAAAAATATATTGCTCACAAAATAATCCAATTTCTCTAAATTTGAAGATAACGCAGCACCAAGGAGAGTAAAACTGTCGACAATAAACCATACCCACTCTCGCATAGTGAAATCAAATTCAAATGAGAAGAAATCGAAATTTTGAAATGGTTAGAATTACACCGTGCACTAGAGCTAACCATTGCGCAAATGAATTCAATTGATAAGGAAGTAACTGAGAATGATACGAGGAATTTTGCCTTCACCGATTTCACTTTTAAAATTAATGCTGAGAGTGAAAGTTCCCCGGCGTACTTCATGGATATTTATGCGAAACTTGAATTTGCTTAAAATTCGGTTCGTTTCACTTTTATAAAATTAATAGTAGCTGCAATGACCATCTATTTCAAATAAGCATAGAAAGAAAATGTTTAAAACTAAGTAGCAAATAAAAGAGATTTTTTATCGTAGATACCCCTATATGATCACATGAATATACTTGGAGGTGTTCATTCCGACTTCACTGTCGCACAATTTTGACTACTGAATTAAATAAGCCACTTTATTGGATAATACATAAATATCTTGTAGTCAAATTGCCCTGGTGTTCAAAGAATACAGATGTTGTCATCTCAGTGTTCATTCAGAACGAGTGTATCTTTCTCATGAACCCAGGAATATGGGTGTGGTTGTGAGGAAAGGGTTCCACTTTCCCTTTCGTAACAAGGATCCTTTAGAGGGTCTGCTGCGGTTTTTGCTACCTCCTTCTTCATTTTGCATTGAACGGTGAAGAGAGAAACGGTGGAAGTAAACCTAAACAGTTGGCACCGCTGTAAACCCTCGAATGCGAGTAGGCTTGTAAACGCGAGTTCATTCCCATCAGCTTGTCCTTTTTCCTCGACTCTTACCACTCTTACATTCTGCGCCTTCCGGCGTATCCTTAGATCGCTAGTAGTAAACTACAAGATTCAGTTCGTAACATTTATCTTTGCGCTGAAGAGTTTCAGCCTTAAAGCATAATCGAAATTTGAGACCGCTTCAGTTATTTATCGCCATCAAAGGAACCTCACTCGGTTCGGCTAAAGTTAGATAATGGAATTCATATTTTCTGAAGGCACTTCTAGAAATAAGAAGAGAACCACAATTTTTTACGCCATAAATATTAAATTAATCGAGTAAATCTCAATTATTTACTCTGAAAATTCAAGACCTTATTAAAAAGGTACAAACAAATAGTAAATAATTACTGTTAAATCATTCATGCTTTTATATTTTATTAAAAACGTTCAAGATTTCTCTTGTGGCCCTCCCTATGGGATCAAATTTTCAAGAAATTTAAGCAAACAGTTAAACAAAACCGTATCAAATATAATTTTAAAATGACTTTTCCGCTGCTTCTGACATCTTGCAAAAATCGAAAGAACTATAAAACTCAACAGACATGATTTTGTGGTAAAAGAATTAAAAAAAAATATTTTATAAGCATGAATTATTCTTTTTAAGCAGAAATCTTGAATTATTTTAGCAAAACATTAGAGAATCATCGATATTAATTTACGATTTTGTTGTATGTATCTTTGTAGTATGTTCTACTTGAATTTTCCGACTAAAGAATTGAGTTTTTACGGTTGATTTCATATTTCCGGGATCAAAAATTGTGGTTCTCAACTTATTTTAAGAAGTATTTTAGAGAGTAAGTAAGTATTTTCAGAAAATATTTGTCCTATCATCCGACTTTTGTCTCACCAAGAGAGGTTTCCTTGTGAGACATAAACTGAGAAAAGTATAAGTTGCCATGAGCGCAGAAATAAAAAATGGTGCACTTTAAGAAAAAGGAGCCGCAATGACGAAAGAAATCCTCAACAAGTTGAATGATTATCTATTTTCACTTCATTGAAAATTCTACTGCAGCCAATATTTGTCCTATATACCGGGGTTTGGTCCGCCGTCCCATGTAAAATCTGTACGATTGTAATAACTGTATATATTGTAATCTAGCTGTTTATACATGTAATTGTAATATAGCTTAGATTGTAATTGCTTAGACATTAGTTATATTCTACTCATTAACAAGCCTTTATCTAGATAAGTTTATATGAACTACTATTAAATAATATTGACAAAGCTGATCGCAAGTAATGGACTAATTTTTCTTATCTTCGCACTTAGAACTTTTATTGCTATCTTGATACTGTCCCGTTTTGGAACGGTTACATTTGTATGTCACGATATTCTTTCCTGATTTTTTACGAATGGTTTATTTCTTGTTGCTATGTCTATAACATAATGTATCTGTAACATTTTAAATGTATATGTAACATCTTGTTTACCTTTCATATGTGATTTAATCTGCACTTTCCTTAAAACTTAGTTAACTATAACTAGGTTTCGCAGGTTTTTCGCACTCCCTTTCATGTAGGTGTTTTCATGCTGTGATGAATTTTTCCTAAGTTTTAACTTGGGTTTCTAAACCCACAAAGTAGTTTTCTTCTTTGCATTTTTTCAAACTATCTCTTTTAAACTTCATATGACGAAGGTAAGATTTAAGGAGAGAGTGATATTCTCAATCTTGCCCGAATAAAGTCGCATTAGTATTTAGTCTAGCCGATTTCCATCTAGTTCCTGCTTGAATTACTGTAAAACGTGCTTTCATCAGAGGAGAAATCTGCTTCGCTGTCGTACTTCTTCAAGGCGTAAATAGAGCCACTTTCACTGGCTGCATAACTCCTCTCGCTCGAATTAATTTTCTTTTTCAATAATAGGAACGGAATGAAACGGGTCTCTGTCGAAATGAGTTAGTAGCTCCACCTTCGCGCAGAGACGATCGTTTCCCTTTCCCATATCCCCGCTTCCGTAGAAACCCCGATTCTACGGTAGGCAAGATACGTTAATTAAGATCTACTTCAGCAGCAGAAAAAGAATAATCCGCATAACATTCTCACATCGACTTTCTAAGAATTTAAACAGATTCAACGAGAGAGAAGGGCAGTTGCATTCCAGAAGCCGATGCGGATGAAATTATTCCAGGGACTGGAGGCAAATTCCATGAAATAAAACCGAAGCGAGGATGAGGTGTTGGAATTTTAATTCATCGATCCGCAAGGGAATTCTCGCGTGACTTCGCAAGCGAGCTTGAAAGAACGTCATGTGCATAGTAATGGGAAAGCATTCCCGAAAAATATTTTACATTTTGTCGACTTCCGATATTTCTTTATTCATTACATTGACTAATTACTTAAAAGAAAGGGTATCGGATCCGGTTAAAAGGTTCCGTTTCACCTTTCGCTCCTGTTTATTGAAAACGCTGAATTTTAGTTTTAGGTTTGTCGAATCGGTTTTAACCGGATTTGCTCCGAGAATTAAATACCATTACCTTCGGAAAGATTTTCACTTCGCGTAGATTTATAATGACATTAACTTTGATTAAAGATTGGTAATAAACTCGCGAAGTTAAAGAAATACTAACACTTTTTATTAGATCGAGATTGGGGCTACCAAGTCAATCCTTACATCTAAACTTTCGCCATATAAAATTTACACGAAAGAGATAGCTTGTAAAAAGTGTACCAAAGAAAACTTCTAAGCAGTAAAGCCGTATATTAATAAATGTTAACAATTGAGTTGCAAGTCACCGTTTAACATGATTAGTAAATATATCTAGTGGCGCTCTTTATTATCGAAAACCGAAAACCAAACAGAAAATATTACTGTATCCGGTTCAACAATTGAATTTTTGAAGTTCTGGTTCGTTTTACAACACAGCCAAAGTTACAGTTTTTGCGGTTTAGGTTTCCGGTTAGGTTTTATTAGGATACCCCACTAAAAGGCTTAACTCTTCAACCACTGCATTATTTGAATATGCACCTTATGAATTTAGTCTGTTTATGGCCTCAAAGACATGAGAGGTGAAAGCAAACTGCATCAGTGGAAACACATAGGGGTTGAAAAGAAGAATAGAACTGAAAAATCTGAAATATTCCTCTCATCAGCGGAAGTGGGTTTCAATTCGAAATATTTCTTTCCGCTGCAACAGAACTGAAATTTGATTGCTTAATTTTTCATCTTACAGATCAACGATTAATAACTATTTCCGTAAGAAAACGATGGAAGCGGAAAGAATATAGCTCAGAAATTTAGTTCAATCACAACAAATCAGTATTAAAAATATTCCAAACATTTTCAGAAATTATCTTTTATTTGACAGATTTCCATGTGGAGTTTCACGCAACTGACGAGTTTAGATACGATACATAGTAAAGCTAAGAGAAAAAGTAGAAAAATCAGTCATAACTAAAATTTTAAAAATTATTTTGAATAAATAATCTTTTAATAAAATTGAAAATACACCGTTTTGACTGGAAAATTACAGAGCGAATTACAAGGGTTACTGACGCTTAAAATTAGCACTGGTGCAATCGAAAGTGGCTTCAAAATAAAGCCTCCATTAAAATAATCTTTATAAGTCGACCTCCATTCGTTGAAATTGGTTTATAAAATAAACTGAAAGTTCATCGTTTCCAAAAAAAGGCTTGATTGCAATTTTAGGCCCGAAGCAATCAGAATAAAATGAAAAAAATTTCCCGGAGATTAAAGTCTAATTTTTAACATCCGAATTATCCAATAATGAAGGTTTGAACAATCATATTTTCTCCTAAATCCATTTTAATCCAGCTTCTTAAAAATCCTCATTTCCCATAACTCCTTGTCAGGATAGGCGTTTTAATCCCTCCAAATAAGAGCGCATCAAAAATCCCAGCTCTAAAAAAACACGTCTCCATTAATTCCTCTCGTAGATATATCGGGACGTTTCCCCAATTCGAGAGACACCTTCGAGAAAAGTCAACCTTTTCACAGAGACCCAGAGACGGACGAGTTTTCAAATATAAAGACAAGGAGAGGAACAAAAAGAGGAATGAGAATCCACGGGAGCAGAAAGGGAGGATAACGATCGGTGGGGGAGAGAATTTGGAAGGCGAGGAAAGAGCAAAGATCCGAAAGAGAGAACGCGGCGACGTGGATAGAAAATGTGGATGAATTATTTTATGAGAAAATCGGAGAATAACGAGAAAAATAGCATTCGACGTAATGAATGAGGATAAAAATGGATGGAAAAGTTTCCTAAAGATGGACGCAGTTGTTTCGGATTCCATTATCAAAATATTTTCTTAGCAAAATTTCCGTGTCACAGTTGTCAAAATGGAAGTTAAACATTGGGGTTATTAGTGTGAAGCGAACATGAAATGCTGATGAAAGATTCGTGTTAATTTAGGGCAGTTCTGCGAAAAAGGAAGACCAATAGTCGGAGCTGGTGAACCAAAAGATTTGGAAGAAATAAAAAGGAACCACTTTTCACAAATAGACCTAGTTTGTTTGAAACAACTTTGGAAAATACTGCAGAAACACAAGGATTCAAATAGACGACTTGTTTCGACGCATAAGCGTCATTCTATTTCGACACATAAGAGTCATCCTCGAGTCAACGGCAAAAAAAGTAATTTCAGTTTTCGTTACGCTTTAAGTTATGATAAAAACTACACTTCGTTCTCCATTTCACTAAGCGTTACATCAAAAAATAAGAAGGAATTCATTGTCGTAGCGCTTATTTATCGAGTAGAATGCACAATTAATTAATACCGTTTCCAAAGATGTGTGTCCGATAACGAGTACTTTTATTTTCCAATTTTACATGACAATTTTTCAATTTAATGGACTATGATAACCAATTAAAGAGTATTCTAAATTTAATAATCGATAATAATAGATTCCCGCAGTGTCAAATAAAAAAAAATATATTACCAGGTACAAAATACTGCGCTGGCACTATCGTGGAAGTTATGTGACTGACAGTACACGGGCTGAATCGAGAACTTCTGCACCGTGAATGAAGAAAATTATTTTTTTTCCATACTGGAATGAATTTTTTGATTTAATTCTTTACTTATTTTAACCTTTTTACGTTTCCCAAGATGTCATAAATATTTGTCTAAGTTGCCTAGACAAAATAGTCGTAAGTTAACACTTAACGATACAAAGATACGATTTTTTTACGTTGCTCTTAACTTATGTATTGACAATTGAGGTTGGGTGGAAGAGAGGCTAGCTTGGCCTAACCTCGCCTTAATAAATAGCTTATTTATTCATTCGTTCAGTTTGAAGCAAACTAGTTAAGAACGCTTACTAGTGAATTTCAAAGTTGCTACCGAGAAATCACCAGCTAAAGAAGTGGATGCACCTTTAAAAACATATAAATGGCACTAGAAGTTACTGCATTGGCAAATCCTGTAGTTTCGTTCGAAAATTTCGTTTCTTTTTCCTAGATAATGGGAAAGGCTGTTTTATGGAATGGATGGCTGGAAGAATCGCCTAGGTAACGGAAGGACAAATGACTAGGGAAGGAAGAACGAGAAGAAAGGGCGGAAGCGGAAGAGGGTGAAAGGAAAAACGCAATCGGGATGCGAGAGAAAGTGCGATCGATCGATTGAATGGAAGTGCGATAAGATGGGCTTGGGTGGAAAAGGAATGATGAAGAAAATGGAAAAAACAACCTTTTTGTTTGTCGAACCCAAGAACAAATAGAAAGTATCCGTTCCGCGTGGCAATCCTTTTGGAAACGACCATTGTTACAGGTAATTACTTCCGAAGGAAATTCTTCGCAATTCGAAAAGGGAATTTATCCGTATCATTCGAAAGTGTGTCATAGGAAAGAAATACTAGTGGAAAAAATACAGAAGATGGATCAGAAAAATCGGATATGAAGTACTTGAAATTCGTATGATTGCAGATTTGTCTTTCTTAGTAAAGATTACTTCGTAATTATGCTTATTTAGCCGAATGTAGAAAGACATGTAAATATGCACTCGTAAATACATATTCCCGCTGAGTATTTTGACGACAAATTAAGCTTTTGTCATCCGTTACTTTATTCAATAAAAATTGGAGAATTTGCAAACACGAATCAAATAATTTAATAGATCAGGTTATAATCTAGATTAGCAGCTCATAGATGCATGAGGCATACAGGCATAAGATGTGTTAATAAACAAATTGTACATTGTAAATTGAATAAATAAGAAGAGAGAGCAACGACTAAATGATTACTTGACGTGCAATCACGAATCGTTGACAAATAAAATATCACCAAAGTGTTCTTTTGATGCACGCAAGATTAAACAATAGGCAACAAAATATATAGATCGATATTCGCCCACTAAATATCAAATCTCTAGGGTTAGAAGGTAGGTTTGCTTATTTAATTGCAAGTAGAAATTTAGAAATTGCCATTTGAATCTACATAAATTTTGTACGATAAACTAATGTAAGAAGGTAAATATCGAAATCTGCTAAGCAGAGACCACAAATTAATTATAATAAATAACATATATAAATGAATATGTAAAAATATCAAAGAAAGACACGAGACAATTTAAGCAAAAAAGAGTTACAATCTAAAATCGCTAATCCATCCAAATTATGCGAAACAAATCTCCGATTCGTAAAATTAACATTGCATGCAATCTACATGTAGGAATATTCCTACATGCTAAAGAATCAGAGCTTCGAACCGGAAGCGAACCAAAAACCAAAACAGAAAAAACCTTGTATTTCTAAACTGAACTAAAAATAAAATCCTTGAACTGGAATAGAAGCCGCAAGCCGTTGTTTATTCTCGCCCCGATTATTATATTGAAAGTGTAACAATAGTACCAAATAAACATACGCAAAGGTGTTAGCTATTCACTGAGCTATTCACCAATTAACATTAACCTAGATCATTCTCTGAGTATTTCTTTTAAACTAATATTTTTGCTGAAAATTTAATTTTAAAGCTCCTATTTAAGGGCCACACCTAATATAAACCTTGAACAGGGATTATTTCCTAAATAAACCGGTTCTGGGACTACTTCCGGGACAAAACCAGAACGGAAACGAAATTTGGCGTTTGTATTGAACCGGAGCGAATGACAGAAAAAAAATATTTACGGCTCCAAGTCCTGTCCCGAACTGGGAAAAATACTAACATGCATCTGTCCCGATCATGTTCCAGATGTTTCGTATTCGACGTCTCGCTTGTCCCGTTTCGAATGATTTGCTTCTAAACACCCTAATAGAACGAAATTTGAACGGAGAGACTGTAATAGAAGTAACCACACACGTAAGCGACCACACAATCTCGATTCCCAGAGAACTACCATGAGAATTCAAAATTTTTATCCCTCCGACACCCCCGCCTACACCTACCGATCCGCACTGCTGAATGAAACCAGATCGGGCTCCGTGACTGCTGACGAAAAAGTCATTGCAGTGTGGGAGCGGAGAAAAGTTAGAAAAAGGAAGAAAAGTCTACCTCAGGTATCTGAGCGTTCCATTTAGTATGATCTGATGGCTATCACCTACCGGGTAGTAAATGGTAGGAGATCAAGGCGTCCTCTATGTGTGTTAAGGGCGATGGGCGAAGATGAGGATTAACGCGTCCCTTTCGGGTTCGGGAGGATACGTCCGAAGGTCGATCATTCGGAAATCGTTCCGGAGGGTAAGTTACCGCCACTCCATCTCTCTCTCCTATGTTGGCCGAGATGCGGACGAGTGAGCGGGAAAGACACCGAGTGAAGGAGGGGAAAATCGTTAAAGAAAGACGTTACCCAAGGGAGGAATTCAAAGTTGGAGCGAAAAACTGAAGCGATCTACAAGGCCAAGGATAACTAGTTTACAATTTTTACTCCATATACTAGTTCCTGCAACCATCTCTTCATAAATGGATATTTTACATTTTGCATTATCTTATAGTATAGAGATATACATATACCGCATTTACTCGAAAATAACCGCCCCTCGAATATAACCGCCTCCTTTGTTTTGAGCTGACAAATATAGGGAAAAAACTAGTACGCGAATATAACCGCCCCCTCTGTTTTTAGGACGAAAATTTCGGAAAAAAAGGGGCGGTTATATTCGAGTAAATACGGCATTTTAATTCATTTGTGTCAGACTTTTTCTGGCTGCGCACCCACGATGTGGAGGCTGGCGGTCTTTTGCCCCCCTAATTTTTAGCAAGTATTCCCTTCAGAACCAAGTTTTCCTGGATTTATAAATATATAATTAAGAAAAACTATTACAATACTTTACTGGCAATATGAACTTTGGAAAAGAATCTACAAGTTCATATTGCAACGAGAACTTTAGCACGTTCCAAAAACTTTTGTCTGGAATCCGAAAGCTCATCTCCCTTCAAGAGAAAATTCTAGATGCACTCCTGGTCTTGCTCATGATTTAGGTTGTGCGAATTTAGCAAGCTACTGAGAAATAGTTACCTTAATATTACTTACTCCTAATTGTATGATATGAAAAGTAGGTTACAAGGGAGAAATACAAGTCTCAAAATAGTGTAATTGTCGATTTTTTTGCTCACTTGTTTAATTTTTGTGTTTTAAAACTTGCTCTCTTGAGGCGTTATAGTTTATTCCACTAGTTTACCAGGCAAAAATACTATTATAGGTCTATCATGAGCTGTGTTTGTGTGTGAGGAGCTAATATTTCAAATGACTGGATGGACACAAAAAATCGTAAAATAGAAAATAACACCTCCATTATTTAGAATGAGACGTTGTGGTCATACGATTAAAACAGGAAACATGCATAAGCAAAGGGAAGGCTGGTACTTAAGCGACCTCCCTCTAAATTCATAAATAATTTCAACCTTCATATTATTTCGTACCTATCACATTCTCAAGTGAAAACTAAATGGAAAATCACCGTTGGTACAGTTGGTAAAAATATTTCATTAATATGAGCGAATGTTCTATTATGCCATACTCCAAGATTGAAGTATAAATTAGATTTAAAGAGATAAAAACGCGTATTATCAAAGAAAGGACTCAGTAACAGAGATAAGAAACTCGAAACAACCATTTCTATTGTGATAGCACCTCCGCTTCGAAACACTTGGAAATACTCTCGTGCAAGCGAATCTTCCAGTAAGCGAATGTTGAGCACATCTAAATACTCAAATATTAGTGCAGGGCTGTTTACATGAGAACTTTTCCTCGTAAACATTTCTCCGAGAGACTTCAAGGAAAGAGGTTATCGTTGGGAAAAGAAGACCTCACGTACGGATGTGTCATTTTCATTTCCGAGCAAGGTCCTAGTACGGCTTTCGACTTAAATGAATGAGGAAGATCTCGAGCCGGGTATTCGAATTTGAAAACGGTGCAACGGAAGCCGGATGACGTTGATCGTGAGAGAGAGGTTCAACCGCTCTTGCGATGTCATCTTTATAAGGTTTGGCGTTGGTGTGACGCAACAAAAAAGGGTTAGCGAGAAGGAGAGACCGCAGAAGCAGGTTTTGTTGATGGAAAAATAAGACCATACGTAGACCGCTTCCCCTCCGATTCGAAATTGCAGGATGCGCGCGCAATTTTCCAGCGGGTAAAACGACTACGCCGGAGCGAAAGAATTTCGATTTTGATGCATAATTTTAAATAATTTAAGTAAAGGAAAGACTTACGTAATTCAATGCTAGGCACAACGATAAGGGTAACAAAATCAGATGATTAAACTCGCAACGGTCGCCTTTTGAAAACTGACGCTTTGAACTGACGCTGAAGTGCCATTGCCTAAGATTGGATTGGCAAACAGATCTTCCGCTGCGATCAACTACGCAGTTGTTCGAATGAATCGATTTAGATCGGCAAAAATTGAAATTTAGAAGAATGAAAATGTAATGCAAATAATCGTGTTGGCAATCGTTCGAATGAATCGATTTATATAAAAGTATTGAAATTTAGAAAACAATATAAATAATTGTGTTTACATTTTCTTAAGCCTACAGTGATTTTTGACCAAATCAATTCATATAAAAATACATAAAGTAAGCACGTAAAAGTCGATAAAATCATTTAGGAGATCCAGATCAATTTTAATGCAAGATGATAATTGTTTTATATCTTCATTTTAATGGGAATTTAATGGAAAACCGATTCATAACCAATGGGTTAACCGCAACAGACGTGGCAAATATAAACTAATCCGGAAAATCACTACGAATTATATACAGAAGTATCTTATGCATGCATGCAAATCGTCTATAAGTACTGAAGTAGCAATTAAGCAAAGAAAAGATTTCATTTTAACAAACAAAATAAGAAATGAAAATGGTATCCAGAAATGGGAATAAAAACTTTATCACCGGAAAATTTCGAATATTTTGCAAATGGGTTAATGTATAACTGGTCAGAATAACTTCAACTGCTTGGACCAAGACTTCGTACTAGGATTCCATAAAGGAACAAGGAAAAATCTACCTTTTACAAACCACAATATTTATTGGAAGACGACCATGGTTTCGACACATGAAGTCATCATTAGGTGGGTGAACCTGGTATGAATACCTGGATAAATACCTCCCAAATAAAAGTTCGATTCTTCCTTGTTCCTCAGTATAACTTTATCTTGGATTTAGCTGTTATCATTTTACGTAGATGCGAAAATAACACAAAATAGAATTCTGAAAATCGGATAATAGTTTTCAACCTAATTCACTGATTTGCGTTCGAATTCGCCTCGGGAACGAAATAAAAACTGCAATTCCAATACGCGCAAGAGATTTATTTCCGAACAGAGCAAAAATTTAATACCGGAAGTCAATCAAATACAGATATTAACTTAGGCAATATCATTTTCTGCAAAGTAACGGCAACAAATTCCGAGACCAAGCGATTTGAGCATGACGTGAGCTAGAGTATCGCACGATTTAATCGAAGTAAATTACTCAGTGTTGACGTTAAGCTCGATATAAACTCTTCACGGATGTGACCTAAATACCTTGCACTCATATCAGTGGGCGGTATATATTCCGAGTCATGGCGTAAGGCAAAACAAATGAGTCTCGTTGTCTCTTCAATGAGCCCCTTCTAAACAAAGGGTGGGACGCGTTTCATTTCTAATCGTTGCATCATCTAAAAGTAATTTATTGGGAAATCATTCTCAGAAATTTTCTCCAAAAGAGTATTTTTACACGATTACACCACTAAAACTCTTTCCGCTGTGTAATTCCAATCCGATGTAAATATACTACATTAGACGGGCAAAGGCAATCTTTCAAATAAATTTCGTAGCTTAATTTCCTGATCTGTCTAAAGGGATAAAGTTAACAACATATGGCAATAATTATTGCCAAGCTGAACATTAGAGGAAAATTTTATAAACTACTAACTGGAACATTCGATTAGCTTGATTAAAATAAAATGTATAATTAGGGCAAGTAGTGATAATAAATATTTGTACTTTATCCTCTATCTATTTTCTAGAATATTATTTTATCTATTGTCACTGTTTGTAATACAATAAAACAGATGCAACGANATGCGTTCAAGTGCAAACGTGCGCATTACGTGACACTGCGACGAATGTACGGAGGAAAACGCCAATTTTAGTCCGTTTCCGCCGCCGAGAAAACATAGCGTCTGTTTGAAAAGTGCCAATTCCAATTTTTAAGTGAAATCTCGTCTCCTGCTGTTCTCAACCTTGAAAATTTTTCTTGAAGCGGAGCGAAAATGAATTTAAAGCGTAGCATTGAAAGAAAACGGCGATCGCGTCTTCCTTGGGATTGGAAAAGTATTCCTTGAGTTAATACTTGCCAACCTTTGGTCTTTCACGACAAACCAAGTGTATTAACATTGTGGAACGCTGAGCAACATCTAAGTTTTGTGAGCTTCATTCTGAAATCGAATTAAACTAAAGAGTTGAACAACATAACTGTATTACTACATACAAGTACCGCTAAATATAGTTTGTAATAAAGAAGTGCATCAAACATATGGAACTAGAAAAAGTACGATAGAAAAGATGAAAGACGGAGCTATAGACAAATAATGAAAACAAAGTCACCGGATGTAAATGTACACAAAAAATATACGCTGGCAATAAAAAAAAATAAAAATTCAATGAAAACTAGAATTATTACTTCGGAGAATACAATTAATAGCGTGACTCCGTAGCGTTTTACATAGACCTGAAAAGAAAGAACAATCATTACCTAATGTGGAATTATCAATTTAATTTCAAAGGAGGCATCAATAGGATGAATTAATTAATAAATTCTTTATTAGGCCCTGTTGGCCTCTCTTCCACGTAACCTCCATTGTCAAAATATAAGTTAAATTTAATATTTAGAGTCAAAAGGTATAATGCAATACAAACACAAAAAGATTGGGATGGTGGGGATAAATCTTAACAGACGGTCGAAGACGACAAATACCCCACTGTACGGGAAAACACCAAGAGAGAGGAAACTTCACGAATCTCTTTTCAGCTCCAATTTTTAATAATTTACTGAACAACGAGATGACTCCGTCATCTTTTTGAGCTTGAGAAAGAGTAAAATATGAAAATGCAATTAGGAAATAAAAAGATATTGGCAACAAGATACAATTACTGTACATTCCTTAACCGAATAATATCTCCTACGTAAAGTAGCCGCCAAGGTACAGTTAGCAATATCCCTATCCGATGTTTTTTGCAGAGAGAATAAAAGGGTTAATGGAATAGCGCTGGATGATAGCCCGAAAAGAAAAAAAGAAGTCCGATAAAGAGATTAGCTGGTTCGGATCGGGGCCTGATCCCCTTAAGATAATACGCTTGAGGGTTTAATAGAGGAGCGTCGTTCCTTTTTGCTGCTCGCACAGTAAAACGAGACGCTTGGATCGCTTAATTTCAGGGTTTCCCATCGAAAAGGCATTTGATTGCTGATCGGAATACTCGAGAAAATAGACTTTAAGGCTCTTATTTAATCGAATTAGCTTATATCCCACAGTGGAACTCTGTATGAAAGTCCTGGCATTTCAGTGGGTGCATATATATCAATGGATGTTTTTTCAAAAGCCTTGATGAGTCTTCCTGTTTACCAAATATGTATCGTGCAGTTTTTTGTGGTGCATTTAACCTTGTGATTCTTTTTGAAATGTATTGAATATTTAATAAAATTATACATCAAGGAAATAATTTCGTCTTGATTAGCTGAGTCTTCCTCTTTGTTCGGGATGAGAAAATGATAAAGTTGGTATTATTGTTGAGCTTTTCGCCTTTCCGCTGTGCTAAAAATAGATAAATTATTTGCTATGGAACCTCAAAGTATATTTATTTTTAGTTCTGCAATTTTACGTCGGAAAAGCGAGATAGTTTATGGAATTGAAAAGCTCCTGGGGTTAATGTACACTGGAATTAGTTTTAGTAAAGTTGTCCCGAGTTTGACTCCAGATGGTTCAAAATATTTATGGTAAAAAATACATTAAATAAATATGAATAGCTTCAAGGAATATTACCGTCATCCATGACGGTTATATTCATGCAGTTACCATGAAATAAATTTTCGTAAAGGAAATGCTTCATCAGAAGCATACAAGCAGTTCCCTTCAATACAAGGTAAATATTTCGGGCTATTTAAACATTAGGCATATTGGATCAAAATGAAGTTGAAAAAATTTAATAGACACCATAAGAGACATATGGGACATAAAATAAACACATGGTAAACTCTCGCGGCAGTCATTAAGAGTTCAATTAGTTGTTATTACTAAAAGAATCAATAGAAATAGAAATATGTATAAAAATGATTAATATAGGACGTTTATCTAAAGTTTAACAAAATAATTTATGTCGTGATATCTAAATTTTGTGTTACAATAAATAAGACAATAACGAGCTATTTAAGGTGATATCTAAAGAATAATAGGAAAAAATGAGAATTACAAATACATATGCAGGATGCCAGAAAGTACTTCTCCGACTAATTGAATAAAATCAACTGAAGTAGAAGAACTAAGTACAAGGTAGTACAAGTACTGAGGATTACAACCTATAAGTTTACAGAGCACCCGACCGGCAATTGGGAGACCCGGGTTCGATTCCCGGTCCCGTCAGACTTTTTTCAAGCCCATTCATTCTTCCTTGGGATTTTTCCTGGGTGCGCACCATCTTGCGCAAAGTCATCCTCACCCATTTTCGTTTGTTTGCAAGTATACCAACTAAGGCACGTTTCACTTCTCTTGTGCCGTCATTTTATATATCGAAAGAAAGAATACTACTCTTCACCATAAGATGACAACTTACTAAGTATTCTTTATTTTAATATGTGTGTTGAGTTCCACAAACACACGCTGCTGCATTGACACACTTGGACATTAATTTTATCGTCCTTTCATATTTATGAGCCAATTTTTTCATAAGAATGCACTCAGATGTAGGCAAACAAATATCTAAGGTCAAATCTCACGCTAAATGGAACTTTAAAGGAGACTTCTGCTTTCATAGACAAATAACGCGATTTCATCCATCTTCTGGAGCGAGGGAAGCTTCACGTTCGTATCCGGCGATTTCTCAGATGGAATGGAAAGGAAGATATTTCCACCGGAACCGCAAATATTTTTTCCGAACGTGTCGGGATGAAAAATGGAGAGAAGTTGCAGCGACTGTGGATGCGTTCAAGTGCAAACGTGCGCATTACGTGACACTGCGACGAATGTACGGAGGAAAACGCCAATTTTAGTCCGTTTCCGCCGCCGAGAAAACATAGCGTCTGTTTGAAAAGTGCCAATTCCAATTTTTAAGTGAAATCTCGTCTCCTGCTGTTCTCAACCTTGAAAATTTTTCTTGAAGCGGAGCGAAAATGAATTTAAAGCGTAGCATTGAAAGAAAACGGCGATCGCGTCTTCCTTGGGATTGGAAAAGTATTCCTTGAGTTAATACTTGCCAACCTTTGGTCTTTCACGACAAACCAAGTGTATTAACATTGTGGAACGCTGAGCAACATCTAAGTTTTGTGAGCTTCATTCTGAAATCGAATTAAACTAAAAACCTAAAGAGTTGAACAACGTAACTGTATTACTGCATAAAAGCACCGCTAAATAACTAAATATCTTGCAGTTTGTAATAAAGAAGTACATCAAACATATGGAACTAGAAAAAGTACGATAGAAAAGTTGAAAGACGGAGCTACAGACAAATAATGATAACAAAGTCACCGGATATTACAATATAAAATATGCTATTAACACTCACGAGAAATAAAATCATTTTTGAAACAAAATACCTTGGATTAGAAAAGAAAAATATTGAATGAAGGATTTAAATTACAACTTTTTAAAGGAAATGAAATTCAATATAGTTGTTAAATTTCAACTGATTTTCGAAAGTTTGAGATTTATTCACAAAGAAAAACGGATAAACGGACAAGAATGGAATTCGGACAAGGATCTTCCACATATTGGACGGCTGCTCTAATCAATTAAGCTATCTCGTAGAACAGATTTGGCGTGATACAGCTTTCTTGTCTTCCTTCCTTTTTCGTATTTTACTATATATAAATGTTTTGAGGTTAACGCAAATATCTGCTTTTCCACATAAGTTTTTCACAGTAAAAACTTTTCAGTATCTTTTCATTTTTACTGGGGGTGATTTGCAGTGAAAAAAATGTCAATGAAAATTTGAAATAAAATTAAATTGCCTATTATATGCGAAGCCTGAAGAATATGCTTCATTCGGTAACTACGTACATCAAGAGGAACCAAGAGGTATATCAAGAGGCTAAATGAGTTCAGATGTAGTTTTTCTATAAAATTATATAAAATTTGTATAAAACCAAATTGTATTGCGAAACCAGCATGTAAAAAATGGAATGTAGAGCATCTCGAGATATTCGGAAAACATGATTTAGCCTTTACTATTATTACTTAAGAATGCCTGTCCTTGCAACGAAAAGATATATTAGCTACATACATGTCGTTGAGGCTCTTTAATTCTACCCTCCTTAGTTTTTCCTAGCGATTTCTTAATTTCGCCAAATCTTTACGCCGACCTTTTTATCAAAAGATTACCCTCATTAGCTACCCGTTCCCTAAGTCCGCGCAATTATTTTCGGTGGATATTTCCGCATATCTGCACTTAACCTTTTGGGAAATGTTTTAGCTAGCAAAGAGCTAACCTCTCCTTTCTTACACGCCGGAAACTCATTGGAACCAAAGCCGCAAGAACTTCGATGGGAAAGTTCTCTTTCATACCCATCTCTCTCATACAACCGCAGCATAATGTCTGCGGAATTCACCCATCTATCACCTTCACGCGAAGTACCGACCGTCTCCTTGCAAAATTAATGTTGAAGTTTCCACCCTCCTTTCTTTCCTGAAGTTCTGAAAAGTGTTAAATTCCTCCGCAGCCAGATGTCTTGGCAAAGTATTTTGTTTGGAAGCAAAAGAACGAAGACTACCAGGATTATGGTCACAGTGTGGGAAATTACAGAACCATATCAATAATGCACCGTCGAATAAGCTACAATAAACCTCCAGTTTCGGCGATTTCGGAATATGTACGAGAAAATTATTCTTCTCGTTTTTCGTTTCATTGCGAAATTAGTGAGCCTTTCTCCAAAAACAATAAAATATTGTAGTGTGATCCAATGATATAATCTTAACATTTATTTCTAGCTGAATACAATCGCTCACTGAAAGCTACCAAAAAAAAAAGATCAGAAGATTAGCTACTCTTCATTTGGTTAAAAGTTAAGACTAGCTAATGCTAATTAGCTATTAGCTTTAATAATTAGCTTTAGTTGCGAAAATCTGTTGATAGTTACAATTGCACAACTATACTTACCGTATTTTAACGGTGCTTACATGAGGAATTATTAAGGACAACAGTTATTTCAACCTGGTAGAATTCCTGAAGATCTAAGCAGAGATGGGGAACTTTTTGCAATAAAGGCAACCAAAGTCCAATATTTGATAAATATGAAGTACTTTAGAGGCAACGTGGATCCCAACGATTTCAACCATCATCAGTAGATAATCAACATTTCACTTTGGTGAAATTTTATAATGTCGATGATGGGATTAAGATCTAGTGATTAGCGTAGATAATCATCGATTATTGTCGCCTTTGATGAAAGTGTTCGATGTCCAGTGGGGGCCCAATTTACGCGATAAGGGTTGGCGGCAGGATGGGCACCCGGCTCTAAGAAACAACGCCGAACAGAATCAACTGTTGACCAGGCCAGTGGCTGGAAACTGCACAAGATAATGATAAGTAATGAATTGAATCCACATGTAATTACTTTGGGACTTAATTTTTTAAGTGAAGAATACATAACAAGGATAGCGAAATCAGAGTCCGTCGGCAAAAGATATTCTCTTGCGTGCCCGAAATGGTACCCTTGCGAACCACCCGATCAAAGGGTTTAACATTAATTCTATATTGCGGGAAACATCCTTAGGAGGAACAAAAGAATCTTCTCGAATTTCTGATGATGCGATTGAATGTAGCGATATATAGAAGATGAAATAGAATATAGAGGATTATTAATTAATTCCGATATTGAATCTCCGTGTAACTGGTCGAATGCAACTCATCTACAACTTAAGCCCTCTAAGAGACAGGCAATTATATTTGGTAACTCAAGAATTCTAAGCAAAATTGATTTTGCCAATCTTCCGATGATTATCTTATCTGATTCAACAATTCCATTTCAAAATACAGTGCGTAACCTTGGTGTAACCCTTACCAATAGCCTTTCCTGGCATCCTCAATTGTCTGACATATCTAACAAAGTCAACAAAACTCTTTATCCATTAAAATTAATCCGTAACAATCTTCCTCTATCAACCCGAAAAATGCTTATTTCGACACTTATTTTTCCGCCCTTCGATTATTGTTGTCTTGTATATGATGATCTAACAAGTGAACAAGAACTCAAACTTCTGTGGATTCTAAATTCTTGCGTTAGATTTGTTTTTCATCTTCGCAAATCTGATCATGTTTCTAATTTTCGTTGGAAATTGTCGTGGCTTACACCAATCAGAAGAAGAAAGTTCATCCTCGGATCTTTCCTTTTCTCGGTGTTCAAAAATTCGGAACCCAGCTATATTTCTTCCCTTTTCACTCGAAAAAGACAGCTATCTTTTAACAATACTAGATTAACTCGAAGTGCTCCCGGCAAACTAACATATCCTACCCCTCCATCAAACATTTTCTTAAACTCCTTCCAGATAGATGGCTCTAAATTCTGGAACTCTTTACCTGACTCTATTAAATATTCCAGCTCGGTGCGAATCTTTAATAGAATAAGTTATTCAACTATCTCTTTGCTGCTGATGTTTAAATAGAGTATTTCGTGTTAGACGAGTTTTTTTCCCTGGTATCTGTCTTCGTTTCTAAATTCCCTGTTTACTTATGTTGTTGTTTTGTTTTGTTGTTGAGCAATTTTTGTATTTTCCACAGATTTTTGTATTTCTGCAGCGCATTCTTTTGTTCATTTGATTTTCTGTATATTTTTTATTTCTGTGGAGATCTTTGTTTGTATTTCCATACATTTTTGTACTTTTTCATTACTTGTTTTTTGTGTTGCTCTATGGAAACTTCCCAAAGCATAAATAAATTCAAATAATTAAATAGAAGAAGCATTCATAGAAGCGCTCACTCCTTACCAGACGTTTCCTTCCTCTACCGTATTTGGATTTAGTCGGTTAGAAACTGACGGGTGGTCCGCTCGCTTAAAGAGAGTTCTTGGTTCTATTTCGCAAAAGAAGATGAATTTAAGCGAGAGAAACTCGATTTAAGGAAATTCTTTGGTAGAATTGTGCGATTAAGTTATTTCATAAAATTATACTATTAAATCACATTATTAAGGTGTATCACAAAATTATACTGTTGCTTTAACTATGCAATGCGTCTATTAAGTTACAAACCAGCACCATGATTTATACCTTAAATTGTAGCTATAGAATATTCGTAAAAGATGCTTCCGTAATTTATCCGTAATAATTCCGTAATTAATGACATTTTCAACTAATTTCTTTCTATACAGAGAAGTCTTCGTTCAAAGAAATCCTTATTTAAAGGAATGAACTAAAGAGAGTACCTGATTAATAAATATCTAATAAACCAGAGGAAATGCAGTTCTCTCGCAGATGAGTTTGGAATTTGTCTTTCCTAAAATCGAGCAGACTGTCCTGGGTGACATTTCAAATATTTTGGAACAGAAGTGGGGAACCTGCGGGCTTCAGGCCTCACGCGGCCTTTTTGGACGTTCAGTGCGGCCTTTTAATCCTTTCCGGTAACAGGCTCCCTTTCTAAAATTATATTATTTTGCTTCCCATTCTTGCTATTGATGCCGAATGATGAGAAGTTATCTCATTTAGGGAATGAATTCGTTTTCTTACATACAATTTCGATGATAAAATATCGGAAGATAGGCAATATGCGACTCAAAGGCCTGATTGTTTAACGTGCGGCCTATCTTATGCAACCGAACACTGAATGAGGCCTTTCGATGGCCTTTGCGGCCCCCAGGTGATCGCGAAGCCGTTGAGATGGGGTCGCGAAAATTGGGTAATTTTAAATATTGTTAGAAGTGTGAGCGCTATGCGTAACTTTCACGCGATTGGCGGCAGATTAAAATTTTCTTGGGCGTAAGGGGGTCTTCCTGAGATAACGTTATAGAAGGTCTGGTTTATACCATCCCCCGGAAAATGGAAGATCTGAGTTCCTAACGAAGACATTTTTACTTCTATTTTCTCCTACGCAAATATAAAACCGTTAAAATTGAGGCAACGACAGAAAAAATCATGTTATTTACGCTTAAACTTGGTGGAAAATAAACGCAACCGAGCATGAGTATTATTCATTAATATTCAACGTCTAACAGCGTTATTACAAAGCCATCCGAATTAATATATCTCGCACACAAGCATAATCCAGCTCTTGAATGAACTAAAAAAACTTTTGCGCACACACTTCCCTCATTCCCTCAAAATCACCATTTTTATTTTACGCACACGTCAAACACAGCGATGCGGAAGGGGTGCAGACCATAGAACGCAGCACGCAACTCAGAAAAGACAAAACATCGGCGAAGCGTCCCTCCAAACGGTAGACCGAGCGCGTATGAGGTAGAGAACGGAAAGGGAACAAAATAGAGACGGAAGGATTAAACTGGAAAGAGCGCGGGAAAGAGAGACAGAGCACGAGCTGGATTCAAAAGAGACGGTTGGAGTTCAAAGATTTCGAAAAAGCGACCGTTTGTCTCGAAAATCCGCCGACGTTCGAATTATAAACTCAGACGCGAAAAAAACAAGACCCTCTTCATCCGAAACGAAGTAATTTCGAAGTAAAAAAGAGCACTGCGCCGGGACGGTTAATACTGCGGAAGATAAACGAGACTGAAAAATGAATTTAAAAATCGAAGGTACGACGAAAGGTAAGACAAGTATTTTATCAACATTTTCAACCGGTACTTTTGCTAAACATAGAATAGGCTGGATTTGACGAAAATTCACAAATTTGAGGTTTTTTATTTAGACAAACGGATATAGTGATAATAATCCGAGGTGGATTCTCAGAGTCATTAACTCAGGCAGTAGAAAAATAAAGTGGAAAAAAGAAGTCGATAAAGGCCTCAGACAATTAGACATGACAATAGACGATATAGAAGATCATAAAAAATTCAGGAACACCATCATCAAACAAATTTGAAACCACGGCACAGAAAAAGAAGACAGGATAGAGTGGACAGGAGAGCGAAAGAAACACCATAGTGAACATATGAAAAAAATTTGGAAAGAAGGAAATAACACAAAGGAACCATCATAGAGGAATTCGAGTTCAAACGCTGTCTTTAACAGGGAATGACTGTAAATAATAATAATAATGATTTATTAATCACAAGCAGGTTAAAAAAGAGCCCAATTACATGCGATACAAAAAATATGAAAAGACGGGGAAGCCTTTTCGCGCCATATACGTTCGCCGAAGTCGTGGAGATCGGAGATCCACTGCAAACGACGACCGGTACCGAGGGCGGGGGAGTGATTCCTGGTTTCGCAATAAAAAAGGAAAAGGAAGCGGCGTGACGAATCGCAAGGCTTCGGAGCAATTTTCCAACGGTCGGCAGTTTGTATTTCAAAATCTCTTTCTTAACGTAACGATTACGTGTAAGGACAAGGCGGATTGGGATTTTCGACGGGATTGCCGAGTCAAATTACTGAATTTGCTTTAATCAATGTTCCGAATCTGGCGATAGATTTGATAGCTTAGATTTGACGGATTGATACAGCAGTCGCTACGAAAATAACACATTAATAAACTTACATTCTATGATAACAGTTGAAAAATTATTGGAAACTTTCCTTTATTTCAAGTAGTTTAGCCTGAGAAATCTATCCTACGTACTAGCGATAAAGCGTGAAGCTATAATGCACAAGGAAAAATATTCTGATTGCAGATATAATACCAATGTAGCCATGAACTTTAAGAATTGTAAAATATATTTTGATTTAGCAACTAAAATGTCATTATGTTTAAACCGGATACAATGCTAACGTACTTCCTTCCTTAATGCCTGCCATATGATTGACGTAACTCACCAAAGTAACCAAAAATTAACAAAACAGAAGCAAAGCCTACGACAATAGAAAACTGAATTCATTAGATAGACATAATTAAAGGAAATTCGTGGAAAATGTAGTAGTATTATTAGCTAAGGCCATTTCGTACGTAGGCTCCCACCGGGAATCGAACCCGGGACCGCATTCAAAAAAGACAATCAACGAAGACGACCTGGCTATCCGGGAACCCTTCCTGAAAATTTCACAAACGATTAGATCTACCGGAAATATTCAACAACAATAGCATTCATTGGCAACAGAACAAAAACTAAAATAGCAAACAAAATTTTTCCAAATTTCCAAAAATGTTATAACAATATTACACAAGGAATAAATATTAACATTGCCAAATACGAAGATATAACGGGCATCTGACTATTCAGATTCAGTACAAATTGTAGAAAACAACAACTTTCGTTATTCAGTATCTAAGGCATTTCTTTTATAGCTGGACATTCCAACAGAGATTGCTTTCATAATATCATAAGCCATGATCAGCAACTAATTAGCACTTTTTATGAAGACCCGTCGGCAGCTAAGGCAATTGTGCAACACGTTGGCCCTCAGCAGAAACCGAACCCGGGACCGCTTTCGCCAAAGGCTAATACTTCACCGAATTGGCTATCCAAGGGCCTCTGCAATTAATTATTACCGTTAACTGATATATTACCTGATAATAAAAACCTACATCAATCGACTTTCACATCAACCTTAACCGAAGAAAAATACACAAAGGCAAAGGTATTCCGTGGATGAAACACTTCGTTCCAACTTCACAAAGAGTAACATTCCCTCGACAAACTCGATAATCGGACAAGTGCATTCATGAGCCAAGTTCACGTTTTCTTCGGCAGGTTCTCTTCGGCAGGTAGGCAATTTCCTCCTCTACTCCACCCTCCCGAGGCGGCGAAAGAGAGAGCTCGGGGCCATAGCGGGCCACCGCCCCAACCGCCGCCCACACGGGCTCCTCAACAATCCGACCCGGCAGCATTGCTTCGGAACCAGCTCTCCACTGCCCGTGATGGAAAACCCGCCCTCCATCCCTTCTCTTCAGACGTCTCCCACGCTGAACTTGCATACGCACGTGACTCTTACCCCCCCAAGAGACGTTATCTGCCATTTTCCCCGCCTTATTTCTTTACCTAGGAATTTCGCGTGATCCTCCGTGACGAACCGCCCGTGGTCCTAATATGGGCACTTGATTAACGATGGAAGATGAGATGAGAGAGAGAGAGAGCTTTCCAGCCCTGAAATAGTCCGGTACGCTGCGGTTTTCGATTGCAGCTACAGCTAGGCTGAAAAAGAAATTAACGGGATTGGTTTGTGCCAAATTTGTGCCAATTTTCCCAGGACAGGGTGGTCAATAATTCTTCCTCTCAGCATTAAAAATTTCCTAAGTAGCTTACTTTTTTTAACTCTTCCTTTTATTGCTTTCATAATATCATAAGTCTTAAGGAAAATGGGTAAGGGTGACTTTGCGCAAGATGGTGCGCACCCAGGAAAAATCCCAAGGAAGAATGGACTTGAAAAAAGTCTGACGGGACCGAGAATCGAACCCGGGTCTCCCAATTTCCGGTCGGGTGCTCCGTCCGTTGAGCTATCCCGGCAGAACATTTCTCCAAGCCATTCGGGATACTTTGTGGGCAAGGACGTTGCGAGTTCGTCCTCATGCCGGCATAGTTCGCGGTCTTGGCTTCTTAGCACCGGCCACACAAAGTGATGGAAAGGAAACCCCCTTCTGGTTGTAAACAAAGGAAAATGCTTGTTCAGCAACTAATCAGCACTCTTTTTGCCGGCCTCGGTGGCTTAGTGGTTAGCGTGATAGCCTGTTCGTCTTTACAAGGTTCGTACAAGGATTTATATCAATAGACTAAAATTCGCCTGAATAAAGACATTATTATTATTATATTTTACGAAAAAGGAAAACTAAACGCTTTAAGAAGTTGGTGCCTGAGGAAAAAATGTCCCTCTCTACCTATTACATTGAACATGTTCTAAGTGTCCTTGAAATATATGTACTCCTTACAATTTTATCTTTTATTCTGATGCCATTAAATTTTTGTCCTGATACCAATCAATTAAATTTGCCTTCAATGCTAGAAGAAGAGACCACATTATTCCTTAATTAAAAGTATGGTTACGACTCAATTCCAAATGAAAGCTCCACATAGTTAATTTAGTAAATCTCATTTCAAAGCTAATCTCATTAAATTCTTAAGCAATGTTCTCCTGCGTATCTTTCTCCACATTTCAAATATCTGAATGGTCATTATAACCTATGAGCATACACCCTCCCCCAGGTAAACTTACGATACCATTCCATGAAATAAATATAAGATCAAAATCGTTTCTTTTCCTCGGAGCCGGATATTGGAATGATTTCCCATTCCCTATTATCAGAGATTTATCATTTAATTCATTCAAACTCGTCGCATCTAAATTACCTTCGAGTGGAGATACGTAATAAAATTTCAGTCTTTACCATGATTTCTTTATCTATTTTTATTCTTAATTTTCTCCCTTTCCTTCTTTCATTTCCGTTTCATATTAAGCCTGTGCCACTCATTAGTTACTCACATATTGTATCGATCAAATAGTTAAGCATGAGTTAAATTCTATCCACTTAATAAGTAAAGTAAATATTAAGTGTTTGAAATACTATCGAAGCTTTGTTTCTTAAGATTTAAACACTCAACAAAATTAAGAATTAACAGAACTAACAGAATTAACACCCGAGGGATTAATAAAGAATTGCGGATGAGTTGAAAAGTTTTCTGATTTACTGTTTCGTTTAATTTGAGAGATCCAGAACTTTTTTTTCCAATATATACTAAAAAGTATTAAAATATGCAGAAGTGGATCGGAAATACCTTAATCATTGCCCGAAATATGACGATCTTTATCATCAATAATACGAAGAACTCTATAAGGTTTAAGTTCTGCATTTATTCGACTTTATTCTTTATCAATCCCTGAATTTTTTGCGGCACTCAAAGCAAACTAACTAGCAATGTGAGTACACAATCGGTTGAATTTTGAACTTAAAATAGAATTTTAAAAAGTACTGTTTACAATCCCTCAAAACTGGATAATTAAAACTGGTTACTGGATTTTGTAAATTAAATTGTTAGTTCCTCTTAATTTGTTTATTCGGTCACTGTGTGCTTGAACTCATAAATTCTCAGTAAAATAGATAGTAAAGACAAAGTAGGATGAGAATCCATGCGACTTAGGCAGATGAAAATGGGGAAGAGGGAATAGTATGTACATACTATACCATCCAGGCTCACAATTCTTCCTGAAAGTCATTAAAAGAATAAGTATTTATGCTTTTCTAATTGATTTCAAAACGTTTCCATACACTTTGACTAATTTATAATTAATCTGAAATATTAATTCCCGCATATATCAATCAGCAATTGTGAAAGACTTTGAAAAACCTAGGCCCGACATCTGTTTTGGGCTCCAGAACCCGAATCATTCACGAAATTCATGGAGGTTCTATCGTTTTTATTTTATCGGAAAATCGTGAGAAAAATTCTAGAGTTCTGCTAAAATGACTCTCTTACCTAATGCAACATTCTGCGACGATGTTTCTCGAGAAAGGATGGACGAATGATAACAGAAACTCATCGTGTACAAAGTCCTGTCGGATAAAATCTGTGTTCCATTCCGCGATTCTTTCACAATCGCGCCCATCTCTAAAAATGACATTTGCGTGACTAGAAAGAAGTATTACGATTTTTTCACCGACGCCTCTCTTTCCCTCATCCTTCCCGAGAGCGGGCGGACAATTTCCATCGCCTGAAATTACGCGCCTCTAGGGCCATAATCTGCAGCGGTTTGAGAAGCACGTGACGGCGTGACTCACTGATTCGGCGCACCCATGCCCATTCCTGTCTCCCACAGGCGTTGAAGTCTCCAGTCGTGGGAACCGTACGAGGCATTTTAAAACTATTTCTGGATCTTTCAAATTAATCATAAGGTAATATTGAGGAAATATTATTGAAAAGAGAGTTTTTCATTACATTTTCTTTCATGTTCGTAAATATTTTATGCGTACTGGCACTACGGTTTAAAAAAATTGGAGTTGTTTGGAGAATCTATAAAAGATTGTATCATAAGTCATATTTTGCTAAACTGAGGTCCGCCAACTCTCTCCGTTTTTTGACTTTCCTACCTCCTTGACTATCTCTGCGAATCATCTACCAGGAATTTCACCCCTTTTATACACCAATATCTATAATATATCTAGTTTACATAGTTTATGTTATTTGAAATACTGAAGAATATCAGAAACGTCTCATGTTACCGCACGAACTGGAGCGAACGTAGCCTTTGAACTTAATCACCGCACTTCTAACAATATTCAACGTCATTGGCGTATAATCTAGCGATAAAAACATAAACACAGATGTACACGAACCACAGTTTGAGAACATGATAATAAATTGCAACGAAAATTCAGTCAAAGTGAAATATACCACAAAACAAAGCATAAAGGAATCATATAGATCGATTCATAAACACTTATCTGATGAAGTCAAACAGTGCATCTTGGATATAATTTCCGTTATTACGTTTCCCAAATATCGGATAAGATACAACGGCAACAACTATGTCAAAGTTTGCAACAACACCTTGGGATGCTGTCCACAAAATCTTGCAGCTATTCCAAAGAAGCTTCCATTTCTCCTTCAACGTGCTTTCCATTTCAACATCTTGCGGTTAGATTCAAACTCGTGTTCTTGATACCTTGGAGGCAGGCGCGCTCTTTCTGGTCGTATTCTTGAAATCCACCCCAACACCCAAACAAACACAGTGCCCCAAAAAAACTCAAGTCCACTAGATTTCTCGGAAGATAGTTGTCTTCTTTTGAGTATTTCAATTAACAATTTTTTAAGCATACTTTTCTGTCGTTGAGATGACCCTTCGAGAAGGCCAAGGGAAAAAATCATTCACGCTAAGAAAGCGACCGAGGAAGTAATTACGAGTGACATTATCGCAAAGAGTAACGGTTAAGCTAGGAAAAATAATACGCATTAAACTGAAAAAGTGCGTGCGTACATCTAAGAGCGAATTCGCTTATTCGTGCCTGGGTGCAAGACATTCTGATATCAAAATTCTCATTGTATGGAGTAAATCGGCAGGTCTGGTGAGAGGGGTCGAAATGCCCAAATCTCGAAGGATTTACACATCGAGGAAATTCCTTAAGGTACGACGAGGAACTAATATTAATACCTGATAGACTAATAGCTTAGTATTTCTGCCAAGAATTTTAGCTTTTTACAATTTCTATGAAAATGTGACATATTAACAGGTAATTGGTGAGTATGAACAAATTAATGTTATTTTAAGATGGGTATATGTCATAACTCCAAACCTCGCCTCGTAGACAAGTTTCTAGATCTGTCCCACGTGAGTTACATTGGTGATTACCCTATCTGGTAGGCGCCAGGTTGCCTACCTACCGCACCATACAGAGGCGTGGTCCATAGAAAAAAAAATCCTTAGAGAGATATGCAGGCATTAACAATTTATTGCGTGACAGAGTGAAATAAGAAATGACATGGGAAGATGTCAACTTAGACTGGACATCGAGTAGCTCTGACATTTCTTTCAGTGGGATACCACAATGGCGCAGCGGAATAATTGCACCAGTAAACCGTCTTATAAACCTTGCGAAGCTAACGGAATTCGATGGACGTAGCGGAGGATCCTCTAAACATGAAGAAACGAAAAGTTTCGCCCTGCTTTACAAGAACGGGTTCCGTCGGGTCTCGCCTGTTGATATCTCCTCCGCGAGAGGCTCCCTCTCTCGCATGTTTAATGAGTTTGATGTCCTCGCGACCTTGGGAGCCACAGATCGCCTTTGGGGTATTCCACTGCTCCGCTGAGCAGCCGCCTTTGACGTCAGGAATAGTGCAAAAATTCTCTCTCTCGACTTCATCCTCCGCAAGTTTCAGCGGCGGGTAGCCGAAACAACGGCGCTCGGAAGAGAACAGTTGACTGAGGCCAAACAAAGCCGGGAAAAATGATTTTATCAAGTAAAAACACCTCAGCTTTTCTCTAAGGAGCGGAAAGAAAACGGATAGATATTAAACGTCGACGACAATCGTAATTACCTTGACTTTTTTTATTAAAAGAATAATTGTTTAGAAATCTTCCACGAAAACAACATAATAATACGATTATGCGGCTGATTACATTGACAGGTCTCTTATTGCTTCCCAACATTTTCTTTTTCACGCGTATTCACTCAAACTTCGCAGCACATACCGACACTTTTGTTACTAAGTCTAAATTAAAGGTTGAGATAAATATACTAATTGTAAGAGCATTATCTTTCGTCTACGCAGCATCTTAACTGCATAATAATGTTTTATCTCGTACTACTCGAGATTCACTTCTGTATACTGAATTTACTTTTTGTATTTTCATGTTTATTTACTTATTTTTCGCTTAGTTTTAATGCGATGTTTACTGTTTTGTAAAATCTGTCTATTTTTGACGCTATCCGTTATGTGAACTTATAGACGTTCATACCTTTATCGTTGAATAGATAAAATGTTTAGATTTCTCATCATAAATTCCCATAAAATGACAAAATATCTAGCAAAACAAATATAATAGAATTTATTACAAGGAAATGAAGCGAAGGGGAGTGAGCATGACAGTGGAGTACTGCAATAAACCAATCTTCGGATTGCGAATCCCAGATGATGTGACTATTTACCATGTTCCTTAGACAAGCCTACGGTACCTCCGGGATACGGGTACCCCAAGTTAGGAACCCCTATCGTAGAAGCTACTATGACTTGGTTTCCACGCTTAGTTAATGTAACCGGTAAGTTAAATTACATCCCAAGCATTGCTTGATATCTCACCTCCTTTCTGCACATGTTGACTCTGCTCACCTCCCCCTTAAAGGGAAGGGCGAAGACTTCACCTTCCCTCGACACGATTCTCACGAGCTGACCGTTAATCGTAATTTTCCCGCTAATTAATTGCCGTACCGCGTTGCGAACCTCCCGACAAAGGTCACGTACCATGGAAACGTTGAGCATATGCCCCGCCCGCAGAAAAAAAATCGAGCAAAAAACTTCTTGGGATGTTAGTGAAGCAGTTTCTTTCATTGCTACGCTCGACTTCCCCGAAAAATTTTGTCTCCGTATTAAGTTCCTTCCTTTCACGGAGAACTCATCCGCGTTCTCCCGAGAGCATCTCGAATCGGTTGCAGTTCGCCCATCCATTACTCCCCCGCCTCTCTCTTGTCAACGGAAACGCTTCGCTTCATTCGAATTTGAACGGGACCTTCATGTTAGTCCCTCGGACTCCCCTTTCTTGGTTTTGAATCGACTCCACAGCGTTCTCAACCAACGGAATCTCTTATCGCGGCACGAACGAAATCGATTCACTACGCTCTTCCACTTTGGCGCGAATTTCGCTTTACGGGAAAAAATTTGCACCCGAATCCCTTTTCAGATGCTGGCTAGTATACACGTGGTCGTAACAAAAACTATTGTAAAGATTGATTTAGTGAAAGCTCGTATATTTTTTAAAAAATTTGGCGCTTTGGAAGGAAACATTTACTTCGTAAAATAGCGGAGCAAAGGTTCGCAATTTCGGCAACTATTCGATGCTTCAGTCAGAATTGCCGAGATGGTGGATGGGAAAAATCATTCCAGTATTGATGCGCTAACAACGATATCCAAAGCATTAGTAAATTTAGTAAGCGTTGAGAAAAGGAGAGAAAAAGTCAAGTCAAGTCAACGGGAATCGAGTCCAAATAAGCTACTCTGACACCGAGTAAACATTACCATTAAGGTACGGAGAGTAAACAATGTATACGGTGTATTCATTCTTTATTCTTTCTCGGGAGCAAACTCCATTTAACTTTTTTTTTAATATTCCATGAGAATTAAGTATTTCAAATTAAGCGAAACATGAACTGCTACTATTTAATGACAATACGCAGAATTAACCTACAATTTAGCTTGGTTTTTCTTCAGGAAAATGGTGACCGGGCACAGCACATGATCCCTTAATTACAAATTCATTGCATTCAGCTTGGTATGTATATGCACGGTAAATGATTTAACCTTTAATACATTCAGAACTTTAATTACAGTGAATTGCATATACAGGGAGCCTTATTATGAGAGATTCGGTTCAATTGAGTATCGTAAAAGAGACGTTAATTTGAAAGTCAGAAGGAAGAAATTCTAATTAAGCTGCCCGCTATCCAATATATCTTTGTAGAAGATAGATGTATGGCTTTCACCATCACATTTCCCTCGTTCTTCAGCGCTCTCTCATTTATAATATGAACTCTCTAGAAGGTGAGTGCACTCCTATCTTAATAATCCGCATAAGAAATTCACAACAGTAAAAGTAGAAGCAATTGTGCAGGGGTTTTTAATCGGCTTGCGGTGAAGGTTTCATATGTTAAAATGATAGAAAATTAACATAAAAAACTACATTTTCACAATAATAAGTCGATTGACTTTTCTAAAAATAAAGTGTCTTTGAAAGACTTTATCAAAAGTCTTAACTTGCCACTACTTCGACGTGAAATGAACAGAAAAGGTACCAAAAATCAAAGGTTATATGATGGCATTATAAAACAAAATGGCTTAGAGCTACTTATTCAATACAATAAAGACTTTGTATGCTCCAATATAATACAAACTAAAAAATAATGACTAAAAACTTTCACTAGGCTTAGCCTAACAGTGCCTTTCTCGGCACGCATAAGTAGGTTCATTTTTCCCGGCACACTGAACAAAATGTTTGTTGGTCTCAGAAATTGTTTGCTCTCGACAGTCTAAATTCAAATTGGAAAGCAAGAAAACGCTAAGAATGGATTTTAAAAATTCAAGTTCCATTACTATAAACTCCCATCACATGACTAGATACCTCATAAAATAAACGGCACATTCGTATGATGCGATACTGGAAGAATAGGACCGTCGAATAATACTCGACACACCAAAACCACCTTTATTTTACACCAGCGCGTCGTGACGCACAGGTCAATAGCTATTGACCTACAACTTACATTGCTCGCCGCCGAATTCTGAACTGCGATGGAAACACTTCGCCGATTGAATTGAAAAAAACTAGAAAATATGAGGTTATCCCGCTAGCAATCACGTGCTCGGCATATCATTACGAGTGCCACTTTGTGTAGGCGCACCATTCGCTCGCTCTGTCCAGCGGCATTCGTAACCACTTGACTCAATCATGAGTTGACTTCAATCCCAGGAATACAGCCACTCTCGGGCAACTTCATTTAACGCTAAATTAAAGCTCATTTATAATCCTCTCCGGAGAGCCTTTCCCACTCGCAGCGGTGGTAAAGCTACCTTTCATATAGAGGTACATGAAGCCAGCTTAATAAATTGACTCCACTCCCTTCGCAATCCAGTGAAGATGGTTGAATAGCATAGAAAAGAATCGGGATTCCATTCTCCTAGATGACCTGGATTTCGCAAAGAACAGAAAATTAAATCGTAACCTATGAAATCACGCCATTCCACGTTTATTTTCTTATGTACTTTTGAGAAACAGACGGACAATTTCATCAGTCACGAAAGGTTGTAAACATTTTCCTCTCATTTTTACAACTCATTAAATATGATTCATTTCGAAGAGTAGTGTTTAACATCTACTTTTAATCTAAAGTTTAATCTCTAAGTATTCTAAATCATCCGATGAGATCTTACAATTCTGTCAGCATATCGAAGAATGCAACTTACGGCTGATATTGCCTAAAAATACTAATCATGCATCTTCCATTTTTTATGCGATACCTAACAAGTCGAGTCTTCGAGCTTGAAAAGATGAAGAAAAAACTCATGTTTTTAGACTCTTCCAAGCGTGAAATGGGAAGAAAAAGAGCGGAAACTGTTAAGAAAAGAGGAGTGTCGGCCCAATTGGGGGCAGCTGTAACGATTCTTTTCTGACCGCCAATGGCAACTTCGAGGATCATTTTATCTTTTGAAAGCAGCTCTTAGCACGAAACTAACGACCTCTGAGTTTCATTAACCTTTTCCTTCATTCTATTCTGTACCCTTTACTTTCCTCAACTTCGTCGTTGTTTGATGCTGTGGAAACAACCTTGTTGGTAAATATTAGGAGCTTATCTCTTATAAACATCAACTGTCGGTTGGACAGAAAATGGTGAAAGGTAATACTTAGCTCTCTGAGGAATTATTTACGTAGTATCTGCCATTTATCTATCTATATAAGAAGCTGAGAATCGTCCTACACAAGTTTAGCTTTACGTTCTGCGTAAATTAAGTATAATATTACCACTGAGAACTGTTTGAAACAATGCGTATCAACTCGATTACCTATAAAATAATTTATCGTGGATGTAATAGTAAGTTTCGGGGTCACTTATTTGATGTGGTATGTAGTCAAGAAGACAATTAAGACCATAAAAATATGGTAAACCCAAACAAGATCAAGAAACAAATTTTTGTTGTCTCCACGAAATTCGTGCCTCCGCAAATTTCCTCAATCCAAAATAAGCTAATTTACTGTAAAACTATGAGGATGATAAGTGAAGATGAAACCAAAACTAACTACTTGGAAAAGTGAATTTTCCTATCACTCCCTTATTTTCCCTTCTCACTCTTGCTGTTATTTATATCTCTGTTTCATGATATCCATTTACGGTAAGCTTTGTTGACAACTTTGTTTTTGTAACTGTATCCAAGCAGAATTTTCCTTCTATTAAAATGTTTTAATCATTGCCAGAGTAACAGTGACAACTTTTGCCCTGGGCAGAGGACTTTGTTGCGCCCAGGGGAGAGTAGCATTTACCGCCCAAAGATGCTCACCCTGTTTCTCTAAGTTTGAAGCTCTGAGAAGTTATTTGACAAAATAAACTGAATTTTCTGAATTATTGCCCATAAAAAACCCTCAGCTTTTCTTATTATCGTGCGTTTAACCAAAGAGGAGAGGTGTAACAAACAGCAAATTTCTTCGATTAACTCTGATCTACTGTCATCAATGCTATATTACATATGCATATTGGAAAGTTAGTTTTACTGCGGAACTAATAATCTACCCCTTTCTAAACATAGTATGACTTACAAATTCAAAATTTATAATTAAAATTTGCGAGTATCACGAAGCCGATACAATTTTTCGGATGTAACGATTTCATTTTGCCCCCCTAAGAATTAGCACAACTATTACCCCACCCTCACTATGGCTCTAGTTATAACTATCCATAGGTTTGAGCAGGTTTTATATCCTCAAAAGCCCTCTTTTGAGGACATCTTCTTACTGCTTATCATTCTACCCAAGTTACACCCTTAAGATTCTCTTTCACTATTACTTACTAACATTTATACGTGAAAGTTTAATCATCTCAGTGAAATTTCATTGATCAAACGGAAGAAGAGACTTTCCTTTTTAAATCACACCAAATTAAATATCTTCACTGCCATTTTTATATAATAACATCTTCCTTATACCTCCTTATCCTCCCTATCTTTACGACTCTGATATAACCGCGCTTTTCCTCCAACGCAGCTCATAGTCACGGTCCATAAAGACCGTGAAAGCCGTGGATCACATCCACGGAATCTGCAATTTTCCCTCCGTCTTTCAATCCCTCTCCCCTCTACCTCCGAGGCCTTCACCGCTCTCCCAGTTGTCCTCCCTCCAACTTACCGTAACCATCTCTTCCCATTCCATTCGCAACTTCTCACCGACTGCGGAAGGATTCCTTCGTCCTTACTGACTATGACAGCTATTCGCTTCGATTAATATCGGAATCTGCGAGATTTATTCTCCGGACACTGAAAGACATACTACTGCGCGCATTAGGTCCACGGAAAGATCGGCTCAATAGATATTTAGATAAACGAAATGGAATGTGTGTGAAGTAAATGAGATCCTTGGCCTCTCCCAAGAGATAACTTACACCGACTATCTTTCAACTTTATGAGCCACTGGATGCATGTTACCAACGATTTAACTGCCACTGACTCACGCTATGCCTCGTCGTCACTTAAGAAAATGTCACTCGAGAATGAGGAAATTGAAAAATGTGCCTGCTAAAGACAATATTGGGCTCGAAGATATATTTCAATTCTTTGATATACATATCCTCCTATAGCTTTGTTTCACCGTGTACTGGCTCCACTTTTCTAGATTTTCTCCAACTTATACGTCCGTCCGTTTTTTCGTCTTTAGAGGAAACAAAATTACTGTTACTTAAATTTCATGGATAAACGGAGTATTCTCAGTTTGCCAAGAAAATAGTAGCAAATTTATGAGAGGTCAAAAGAAAAAAGAAACATGCCAATCACTACGTCATTCACAACGAACGATATCATAAGGGAACTTGTGTGTACAGCTAGATTTAAACCTCCTAAAAACAGAAAGAGCCAATAAAATCTCTCAAACGGAGTTAACAAAAACATTTGGCGGCCACCCAGGAGCTCTGCTTGCTAAAGGAAACCCTATTTATTTTTTAAAGCAAACAAATTCTTAGAATAAATAGACACATCACATTTAAGTTAAGTTAAGATCTGGTATAAGAAAATGTTTGATGAGTCATAATTATAATAGGATCCTCAAGATTGACGCTCAAACATAAATAAATTTGTAAATGTGATACAAGAATAAGTGATCTAGTAAATATAGAATATATTTCACCGATTCTTCCGGTAAACATATCGGTAGTTACTTCCAGTTCAATCTTGCCTGAGTATGACATGATAAATACGAAAATCAACCCTTTGCTTTACTGATTCGACACAACAAACGGTGATTGAACACTGGTGTATTTTTGAGTATTTTAAACAGGGGATACAAACAAAGAAGACAACAGAAAACGCCCAATTGACAGATCGTAGAATTCTACCTGAGTACCCAGATGATTGGATTGGAAATAACGAGCAGCGATGAAAGGTGACAAACCAGTTGCCTCTCCAGTTATAAAAATCCACATCAATAGTATAAATTTAGTGGCTGTGATCCCGGAATGCGGTTACGTATTTCATGATTCAGCAACTGTAGATGTTAGTATCATTGCCGTTAATTTAGGTGAGTTACAGACAGATATGGTGGTGATAAAATCAATTCATTGTCAGAGAGATAAACATAAGCCAATTTACTTCCTATTACTATAAATTCTTTCACACAAATTCACTTCTCGACCGAGATATCGAAGCATAAGACGCTTACACGAACTTAAGGATATGAAATTTATATATTTAATTGCTTTGTGCAGTTACTTCTGAAAAAGAGAAGGCACACAGTCAGGTACTTCAGATCAAGGCAACTGTAAGTTTGAGTACCCTCCGATTCTTTTAAGCAACTATGCAAGGTACTTCATTATCTATCTATTATGTTTACATTAATAATCTCATCCTACTACATTCTCACCGACAGTATTAAAACTTGCTGTACGAGGAAAATACACGAGCGTTTGGATGAGAAGACTAAA
Source organism: Ladona fulva (assembly GCA_000376725.2). Classification (NCBI taxonomy): domain Eukaryota; kingdom Metazoa; phylum Arthropoda; class Insecta; order Odonata; family Libellulidae; genus Ladona; species Ladona fulva. Next base: position 1,120,124 of record KZ308305.1, read on the forward strand.
TGAAAATGTCGAAGATAAAAAGATTAGAAAGCAGCTTAATGGTTGAAATGTTAAAGAAAGGTTAAAGGTTAGAAAGTTCAAACGAAATGAAATTGAAAAATTAATTCCTTCCTTAGAAAAACAATTTCTCTCGAAAACTGCGACAAAGACTTCTTTGAGAAGTTAGTTTAGCAAGAGGAAACTAGCGTGACTTTCCTACGATTAGAAAAAGTGTCAGCGTGAGTAAATAATGATGGAGAAGAGGATGAGAGGTCCACCAACGTGAAGTAAGGTGTTGTTACGTGCATTAGCACGTGAAGGGTACCTTCATCATCGGACTTCGCCAGTGCGACGTAATGCATCCTCCGATACCATGACGATACGCAAACAGCTCCTTGAAAAACATCTTGCTTGGGAAAGGAAGAGTTCTCTTCCTCTTGAACGTAAGTAGATACGGACTCGTTTCTTAGATTAGGATTAATGGAAGAAAATAAAAGTTTTCTGAGACAAATTTAGACAATCTCTTTGACAGTGAAATGACTAGTTAATGGATTGCTTGGATTGGAACATCTGACTGTAGAATCTAAGGAAATTAAATGTAAATATAGCAAAACACCTGTTCAGTTAATTTCAAATTACGCAACATTGGCCGGCTAAAATCTAATAATGTATTTATTGTCTCATTAGTTACGTCCCTTGCTTTACTTCAGCACTAGTGACTATTTTTAATAGGATCTTAGAGATTGGAATAATACTCTTATTTAAAAAGTTTTACTCCATGTATTTTAACAAATAAAAATACCCGTATCTCAAAAGAACTTACGCCGCGTAATATTTAAAGATTACAGTAATTATGAAATGTTGCGGTATTACAGTAAAAAATGTAGTACAGAACGTATGAATTTCACAAATTAAAGCATGAAATGATTTGAGTTTTTGTTTTATGAATACCTTTTATTTACTGAAATTCCCGCTACTTAGTCTTCCCGCTACCTTAGAGGGTAAAATAAGATAAATCGACAGAATTGTTACTAGAAACGAAAGATACTGGCATAAAGCTATAAATATCTAAAGATAGAAACATGGCACAGAGAAAATATTTCTTTCGCCGAGGATGTATTTTATATTCTAGGAATTCTTAAAATACGTTCCAAAGATATAAGAATTGAATCTTAGATTTTTGTCGACACTTCTCATCTGGAATAAGTATTATAGATAGAAGTTGTGCAAGGAATTTCATTCATACTCTATAATATGGATGGCTATAATATATATATTTTCATTATATTCGCTTCCTTCCTTAAGTTTTTGTCGAGATAAAATTTGAGCGAAATGTTGGTTTTAAAAAGGCTTCATCGGATCCCCACAATCGCATAAAAAGTAGGAAAAAATACACCAGCTAAATTCAGCGGAATTTCATAACGTCACAGCGGATGGAATGGAGATATTCGATCGCTTTATCAACAGGAAACGCATGTTTGCACATACATTTTTACTTAAATATACTTAAATATGAAGAACCTTCACGTCGTTGGCTCAACGAAAGTATGAAAAATATCCCCATCACTATGCACATCTTAATTCCGCGGATTATAACCTGAAGAATACAAGAAATACTCTTAAATCTATAACCAAAAATAGTAATCGTTTACTATCATAGTGATGATCGATCGATAAGGGAGAGAAATATAGCTGCAGCTTGAGGCGAATCGAATGTGAAGATTCATCAATTCGTGATGACTATCTTCATCGCTTTCTCTCGAGCCACACCTAAAAACAGGTCACGCGAGTCCGATAATTTCAAACGGATATTAGGCATGGATTCATTAGGTGTAGATTCCAATTTTGATGTATTCTTTGACAACTGTCACCACGGTGCCATAGGAATGTATCGCGTCGGAACTTTCACCGATGTAATCGATACTGCATTACCTAGTAACTTACAAACTAGACCTGTTTCCACGTATCCGCAAAATCCTCCGCTGGAACGGCGTGAGGAGGAGCGAAGTGAAAACCTACTTATCAGGACGAGACGGGGGAGCAAAATCAGGTACTTGTCATCGGATCGGTTTTCTTCTCCAGAAATATCGTGGAGATGAATAAAAAATAGTCTGGTTACGCCTGGTACTTTCCGAAGGGCAGCTACAATCTCGACAAGCTTTCTCACGGGAACAATCGCTTGAAATCAAGCTTTAATTATCCTACGTGGCACAAAATTTGCTGCTGACAATGGAATGTAACTACGAGCTATATAGAATGTAATCAATCGTTTCTGGCCGTACTTCGTGGAAAGCCATTCCATTGAATGAAATAAAGAAACTTGGTATTTTCCACAGAATATAAATTCCACAGAAATTACCAAGTTTCTTTATTTCATTCAATGGAGCTATATAGAGTTCCTTCGAACTAAAATAAAATTTAGTAGCAAATGAAAATTTAGCTCTGATACCAAAATATACTTCCCGGAAAAACAGAAACGTTGCCAAATACGAACTCTTTTTCTTCCAAGAAAGACATCCGATTTGTGCTAAATGTGACAAATGAATCCGAACGACGACATAACAGTTTGACAAAAATAATCTTGAATAAATAAATAAACAGAGGAGACAAAAAGGAAATAAATAATAGTACAGGTATAAAATAGTCTCTCACCTTCCACAACACAGCGCCTCCTTCAGCAGAATACAAAAAATTTTCTTTGACTCAAAAACAGCTCACTTTGGCAAATTGTCTACCCCAGTGGTAGGAAGCCTCTTTTCTTTTGAAGGCCGCGAGCACCGTTTGGCTACATAAAGAACCATCAAGCCGCACGTGAAATCATCGGACCGTACTTCAGTGGGGTATTGCCCATATTCAATTATTTAACATCTAAATTGTGCGAAAGAAAACAAATAAAATCGTCAAGTATACTTAGATAGAGTTCATTTAATTTAATTTTCGCATAAAAAATAAACTATATCCGGGAACGAAATTATTTAAACGTGTGAATTTGCCTGAAAATAACAAAATGGCCAAAGGTTAAAAAGAAAAATGTGCAAACTATCTTATTTACATACATGATTTTACTTCTATACATCAACTCATTGGTGAATTTATCTTCCGAGTGTAATTGCCATTCTGAGACTTTAACGAGACAAAGCACCTGATATCAAAGAATCACGTTTTCAGTACCAGATAATGACACAAATCACCACTCATTCACAGCTGTTTCAAGTTTATCATTAATGTTATTTGCATACATATAACTTCATCAATCTTATGAACCATAATAACTGTGAGACGACTAAAATTTTGCAAAATATACATTCCCGGTATTAATGCGATACCTGATTTATACACATGCAGATTTATTCCACGAAAGAATCTTGAGCACAATTAAAGAATGCTACAGATGCCAGAAAGATCCTAGGATTCGTAGCGAAACGATGAATTCGCGGATTCCTCAGCAAATTTGCTTTCGGTGCTCAGTCTTGCGTAAAAATTTCCTAGGATTCCGCAAGAAAATATTTCTCATTATAAACGAAAATTGGAGAAAGGAAAGGTATCACGCAGGCGGAAAATCTCTCTTCTACGTTGTCTCTTAATAAGCATCGTTCGACACAAATTACGACGGAAATGTATGAGGTCATTCAGGAATCATACACACCTTGTCCTTTGTGTTGTCAGAGGCTGAATTTACAAAAATAAGAAGCAAAGTTTCAAGCTTCTAATCTGTCGACAGACCAGCAATACAGGTGGCCATTGGGCTTGGTTTAAGACAATCTGCAATGAAATTCGGTCAACCAAAATGAACCAGAATATAAAAGACTGAACTGTGACATCGATTTCAGTATTAATGGGAATGTACCACTCGCTAAGATTGACCAAAAGCTGCCATTAGCTTCATTTACTTCGCCAATGGGAAATTTACAAAGAAGTTCTTGGATAAATCACTTGTTGTTATTAAAGAATAAATGGATAATGAAACCTAAAAGTGTGTAACATAACAACTGTTCTGCAGAGCTCGAGAAAAGTTCTCAGGTTTCCACTCAGGTAAAATCATACGTCACATCCGAAGTTTCAGCGATAAACTCCGCCGTCGTCCTCACTTTTCACCTAAAATTCGGCATCGGATATCGAAATGGGAGGAAATCCAAGAGTCATTCTTGGGCACTTAATAATAATAATAGTAAATATACTTAATATAATAATAGTAAATATACTTA
>KZ308305.1:1125418-1178488 GCA_000376725.2 Ladona fulva
ATACGTGTGTGCTTCCCTGCAACGTTACTGGACTATACCAACTGGACCATACCAAAGGCAACAGAGAACCACACCAAAGATAAGTTTTATTTTTATTATCTTTACATCTAACGGCTTAAGGAGTCAATTTAATTTGAATACTACACCTCTGTGATATATAGCTTATGTGATTTTTCCTATCTTCTTCAAGTTTATAAATTCTATACCAATTTTAAATAGCCGGACAAGATTATAAAAATCTTTTGGCTATCACGGAAATATTACCTATTTTACTATGTATATATTTTATACTTAATTGTGAATTGTATTCATGGATATGACATTACTTAAATAAAACTACTTACTTACTAACAACGCTAAGGTCCCAGGTTCAATTGCTGAATAAGGCGTTGTTGCTCGTGTGTGTGTGCGCATGAAAGGGTTAATTGTAAATTTTCTCAAAAAATTAAAACTAGCTCAATAAAACGTTATTATTATTATTAATATGACCAAATAAGAATAATAATTATTGTTGAACAAACTGGAAAACGCTCTATTTAAATATAAGGCGCAATTACATGATGACGTTTGAAGGTACGAGGAGTAAATGAGTAAATATCAAACTCTAAAAAGCTGGTTTATGAGACGGATCGGATATTTATAGTTCAATTAATGTTCAAAATTTACATTATACACGTCCTTATGATTAACTATTACTCGTCTGAATCCACACCTTTACTTAGCAATGCAAGATAAAAAAAACGTATTTTCATTTCGATCATTCGTCCTGAAGCAGAAGAATGACGTGCAATTATTTGTTTCCTCGAACTAGGAGAACGGAAACAAATATTTCTAGCCAAAAATGTTACAGGTGCTCGTTTTGCTGATTTGATAACGATCTGCGGTATGATATTGATTAAAACTTTAAAATACCGGAAAATGGAATAACGATACATAAAATGATGCTCACCAACGGCATTTGATAACGTAATTAAATCTTCAAAAGTGAAGCGCAAAATCCATTAGGTTGATTAAGATTGTCCCGAGTATTTTCATTTCCACTCTTGCGAAACCCCAGCTTGTGTTACTTGCGTTGCTTTCATTAACTCGAACTTCACCTTCACTCATCGATTAAGGACTTGTTGATATTTCCACCGCGTAGTGCTGCTTTCGTCATTTGCACTCCCGTGACGGAGGCACCGCTACGTCTGCCTCAATAATAGCGCAAATCTTTAAGAGGCGTCTTATTATTTATCTAATATGTAATTGTTTGTATAGTAAAACTGATAATGTAGTAGTAATAATAGAATAATTAGTAATATAGTAATACAATTCTTTCGATTTCCAGAATAAATCTGACATGCTTAAGCTCAGCTTAAATACGCGGCCCTTTATTTTAAAAATTTTGATATCGTAATTAAAACACGTATACGTTTAATCCAATGCAAGGATGCCCAGGCTATTACCTCCAGATGGAGGCATTAGCTCTTACAATTTGCGGAATGCAAATGGAGCGCTTCGTACTACCATTTTAAATATTAATCACTGGAGATCGTCCTCTCCTTGATGATTTCGAATAAACAACAACCAACTGCTTAGAGCAAGACTAGAATTTAAACTTAAAACTAATAGAAAATTTTTTCCCATTGTATCTATGGGTTTTTCTGATTATAAGGCATTAAACGTTACGTAAAAGATAAACCGGTTAATAGGCATCTTCCAGGTTAGAAACGGAGGCGAGGCATGGACAGAATTAAAGAATAGGATAGAGGAACCACTTTATATAGCTCGAGGGGATCATAAATATAAGTTCAAATATAGAAAACAAAGAACAGATATCGCAAAGTTTTCCTTTATTGAGACTAATATTCTTCTCTTCTATCTAACCTATCGTCATATTCCCGTCAGTTATTAATTTAATAGAAAATAAAAATGAGAAGGAATATGGAAATAAAAAAAGAGACGCTTAGGAAAGAATCATCCACTGCAGGAAAACACTTACTAGAAAGAGGTGTGTAAAAAACGTGAATATGAAACCTTAATCACCAGGTAAGCTGTACAACTCATCAATGAAAATCTATGAGATGGCGATAACAATACAAAAATTGACCAGTTGTACTCCTTGTAAGTACTCATCAATGACTCGAGAATGACTTACATCACTGCGAAACGGTAGCCGATTCTGAAATTTCATTTACGAGGCATGGTTTTTCAACCGTGATCCTTAAGTTCGCAGCCCCGGTTTCCTAGAAACTCCTAACACTTAACAGAATGGCCTCGGGGTAAAAGTTAACGAATACTACCGAGGGGATAATAAGTTACTCCTCCAGAAAAAAAGACTTATGTTACGGTCTTCGGTACCCTATCTTCTGTGAGAACGGAAGAGTTTGGAGAGGTTGATAGTGTAACTCAATGTCATGGGAAGGAAGTTGTAGAACAGATGACAGCAGCCATACAACACGGAAAGGGGTAGATTTTGGTGGGCGTGAAACAAGAAAGAGCAATTAGAGGAACCAATAAGCTATGGGTGAATCAGTGGGCAAGTGAAAAGGTCAAACGAGTCTAACGAATTTCAAGTCTAAATAAGTCCTTGTGTACTTAATATTCCGTGTACTGGCATCACATTCCATTACTAACAATTACTCTCAAATAGAAGACCAAGGTGACATAGGGGTTAGCGTGCTAGCCCTTTTTTGTAATTCTCTTTTTCTGATTGATTTTTATCTTATTATTTGTAAAACTTATGTGAACAATCTNGAATGTTTCAGCGCTAGCAAAATTACTTCCATTTAAATTTAAATATTTTAAAATTTGGAAAAAATTAATAATGAAATAGAATACGCCTGTGGAGAATTAAATATGATTTAATTAATTTGACTAAAGATAGATTATTTACATTGTATGCGCTGCATGGAGAATTATTTACCCTTTTACTAAAATTTTTTCGCCATTAACTTTTTTGTCTAAAGAAAAAATAGTTTAACAAAAATGACAAAAATTATTCTGTAAGGCTAAACGGAGGAAGAATAATATCGAAGCGACGCCGATAAAAGGATCATGGCCTACTCTCATGGCGCCCAGAAAGGTGTAATAAACGTGACGATATTTCATCGTTAATAACAAAGAAAATATGGACTCTCAAATCCAAGATTAATCGAGGAACACAAAAGAGGGCAATAAAACAGCAGAGAGAACTTCATGCATGGACTCACAGCAACGCGTTATTCCCTCATTTCACTGCCAGTAACTTTATTTTTAAAAAATTCACGGCTGAAATGATTTGAGGGAAGATAATGGAAATGAAACAGAGCTTTTGCGTAACATGATAAATTGGGTTTATGCTACGCGAGTGAGTAATTTCCGCAATTTTCACTCCGATTTCTTAACATTTTCCACCGCTCGCTTCGAAAGAATTCGACGATACGACCCACCACCACTAGAATAAAGCAACACAAGCGTATATTCTCCTTCGCGGTTGTGACTGCTATATCATTCCTTGCAAAAGTCGAATTACAACGCAAGAGAAGAATTGCTTTATACAATTGTAAAAAATTAGGCTGACGTAAACAATAAGAAAAGAAGCTCGAAGGTTAAGCTAAAAAATATTTAATTTGTTACTTAAGCATTAAAAGTGAAAGTCAGAACTGTTAAGTTAACAAATATTTAAAATAAAATCCATAGTGTAGAAAACTCCCTTGATTTTTACGAGATAAAAATAACTCACAGAAGAATTATTTGAGACGAGGATTTGTACAGTAATCTATTATCTGAGAGCTCATTTGAATACAAAATAAACGATGGACGTTTTTCTTCGAAGTTCTCAAAGCTCTTTCTAAATGTGAGGATCGTTCGTTAGTGAATCTTTCGCTATAACATGACAAATACACGAATATTCCGCAAAAGGAAAACTAACATTAACAATTACCTTACTTCTTTCCTTTACCGAGAGTTAGCCAATTCTTAATTACGTAATTAATTTCAGATAATTTAATATTCATCTAAGTGCGAACGTAAAAATAAATTTGCTCCTATTAAATTTTCTTCCTTTTCTATCGCGTAATAACGTAAAATTTTAAAGCAACGTTTTACTTGAAATTCCGAAGTAATAACCGTGACTAAAATTTCATTTCCAGTTGTAAATGAGTTTCCCAGTGAGTAAATGTTATACGAGGAAAAGTCTTAGTTCAATCGTTTGCCAGGGTTCATACCAGTCCTTTTCCACGACTCTTTTCAACGTCTTCCCTTACGGAGCGATGTTAATAAAGAAAGATGAGAGGAAAAGAATCCCGCCTCACTTCTTGGCAAAAGATACTCGAGAATTTGATGATAAAAGGAGCAGTAAACCTCATATTTCACGGTGATCCGCGCGGGATATGAAAACCCCGGATCCTTTGATTCCCTTCTTAATATGTTACTGGAGCGGGATATTTCTTGGGACCGGAGACGACCTTCGACCGACCTACAGCATCCCTTCTCCAGTTGAAATTCTTATATATACTTCGCTCTTTGAGAATCGAAAGATTTTTCCAGGGGTTCTTTCAATGAAAAAGATCGACGCGTGCTCAATGGATCCAAGAAGTTACGACGGTGACTTGGAGAAATAGTTATACGAAAAATTTAAATAGCTATTCAAAGCAATGTTTGCGAGAAAAATAAAACAGGGTTGTAAAATTTTTCAAACTGCGTAAATATAAGTAGAATGCGTGATACGCCGTCTTCTGTTATTATTATTATTATTATCTTACATCGCGATCATTTTCCGCGAATCCAATTTGTGTTCTACTCCATACAATTTACTGCACGTATTACGCCTTAATATTTTTCCTAAGTCCTATAGTCAGCTGTACCTTTCCGCAATATATATTACCACTCTCCAGACACCTTATAATGAGATTTCTTTCGCTTTGAAGTAAATGCTTAATTACTTTAATTTGCCAGTACTTTTATATTTGTTGTTGAAACTGGCACTGGGACTAAATGCAGAATCTGTAAGATCCACCGTTGCTTTCTACACTATAACTTGTACAATATTGTACTCTCTAGTATAATAAAATCCTTATTATTTATAACATAATACATTTATTTTACAAAGGATTATTATTTTATTCCAAAGGGATATTGGGTTAGATATTATTTATTCTTTCAAGAAGGCAAAAGAATATTATTTCATACAGTAGCATCAAATAAATTAGCGAATGCGAGTTTGAGATAGAAAATACCTAATTAGGAATTTGTTTTAGTAGATCCCTTATAGAATAAGGCAAAGAAACTTTCTAAATTGGGAGACAAGAGACAAGCTACCCTCGACCTGTTTGAACCTGTCGTGGCTGCTGCCAACCTACGAAACACCTTGAAACTGCTCGTCCGGAGGAACGAAGAAACTTCTATTAAGTTGACCATTATAATGCTTATTCCACCAATAACCTCATAAACGGAAATATTTATTTATCATTTATTCGCTACAGAATGAAACCGGCCATAATGAAAGACCAAAATTTCGATAATTGATTTCCTCATTTCGAATTCGATTGAACAACTGGAGTGGGATGTAAAAGTAATTAGTAGTGTTGTTAAAAGTGCTTCGACGGCTAAGGTCATTTCGCACATAGGCCCCCACTGGGAATCGAACCCGGGACCGCTTTCACTGAAGTTGAACGAGTTGCCCACTTGACTTTCGGGCCGATACTGTTTTTAATATATATCAACGATCTTAGCAAAATAATCGATAGTAAAGTTAGGATATTTGCGGACGATACGGTAATTTACAGAGAGATTGAGAGAGAAGAGGATAGATTGATCCTTTCGAATGACTTAAATAAAATTGCAAAATGGTGCGATGATTGGCAATTGGAGCTAAATGTAGATAAATGTTCAGTAATTAACTTCTTTGAAAGAAAATCGATAACTAAAGATTACTCGTATAGCCTCCAAGGGAAAAACTTAATAACGGAAGAATCGGTGAAATATCTAGGAGTGACCCTTACTAATAACTTATCATGGAGTGCCCACATCCATAACATATGTGGAAAGGCTTTTAAGAAACTCGGTTTTGTTAAGAGAATAGTCGGAAGAAGCGAAGAAAAAGTCCGCGAGCGTTGTTACTTCGCGTTAGTCAGGCCTCACCTTGAGTATGCATGTAGTGTATGGGACCCAGCCGACAAGTGCTGTATTCGAGAAATAGAAAAGGTGCAACGAAAAGCGATACGTTTCGTGAAGAATTGCTATGATAAATCAGTAAGCGTTACTGAGATGCTCAAGAACGCGGGATGGGAATCATTAGAAAAAAGAAGATTAACACTAAGGATAAATTTATTAAATAAGTTCAGAGAAACCACGTTCTCGGAAGACGTCGCGGACATAATGCGCCCTCCCTGCTATATAGGCCGCTCCGATACAGCGAGGAAAATAAGAGAAATAGATGCGAAAACGAACCGATTCAAGAATTCGTTTTTTCCGCGAACGATACGCAAAGGTAATCGACTAGGTAAATAGAGTCTTGGTGCATGCACCCCCTGCCACACGCCGAAAGGTGGCTAGCAGGGTATACACATAGACATAGACTAACCGGGAGCCCATGTAAAAAAATAAATGATATATATCTAATTAGTTATAATTATAACATACAGAAAAAGAAACAAAGAAGAGGGGAACCGTTCTGCCTAGATTTCTACCTTAATGACTACTAATCGGCCGCGGTGGAGGAGTGGTAAGCGTGCTAGTGCTCCAACCCCAAGGTCCCGGATTCGAATCCCGGAGTCGGATTTTTCCGCTTAGGGAATGATCTTGTGTGTTCGTCCTTGTTATTGTTTGAATCCCACAAATGTAATGGTCCAGTAAATTGGGATGTAAATAAAAATAAATAAATAAAATCAATAATAGAGCATCTACAAAAATAAGATCACTCACAGTTTTCCAGTCACGCCTTTTCCTTTTCTTTTTAAAAATTACGTTTAATAGTATTGAAAACTTCTAATGACTCTAGAATAATAAAAAGAGAAAAAAAAACATTTTCTCAACTAACTATAGGTATCTACAAAAAGAGGATCAGAACTGCTATAAACCTTGTCATCTTTGAACTGCTTTCCTTTCGAGCCCCAGCGCCTAATTATCAGTGATTTGCAAATACATGTGCCTTTCCTTAAAGAACGCCATGCCTTAACATTTTACGTTATTTGAGGTGGAGCTGATGTTATTTCAAGGAAGTAATTCCCTGATGAGAGCATTTACTTACTAACTGAGATTCAGGTTGCAATGTTTGTTATACTCGCATCTACATTGAGTGCGGCTCACCGTGTCAGCTATTTGTTCAACTGCGTGAGGTGCTTGTGTATTCTCTTGATGGGGAAAGTGTGTATCGGAGTGGTTAAAGGGTGGAGTCTCTCTGTGAATGGACCTTTGGGTCAACAGGACCCAAAGCTCATTTTTTTCTTGGCCTATATCTATTGCTTGTGCAGTCGCTAATGGATGAATGTGTGTCCGTAGACGAGAAAGCATTAGTGGAAATTGATTCCGATTCCCAAGCGTGAGGAATATATTTTGAGTGCTTCCTGGAGATGTTTATCCATGTTATTGGACCTTATAGTCCCTTATAACCTTCCTCTGCTGATATTTACATATGCTTACGAGCAATATTATTGGAAATCTTTGGGAGACAAAGCGACAAATGAACCTGCTATTTGCCTTTTATTCAAGTCTTGTATTACAGCAATCTTTGCTCGGAAATTATGAAAATATAAGATGTACTGGACATTGAATCAAACCGGGACCGACGACAAACCGAAAAAATCTCTTGTTTTACCGCAGAGAAAACCAAGTCCTAACCGAAAAATTAAAATTCTTGAACCCAAACCAGAAAACCGTTCTTTATTCCGCTCTGAATTTCAGTTACATATAATACAAATTTCCTAAAATGTATATAATAAAACTCGAGTAGAAATTAGGCGCAGTAACTTGCAACTAAAATGAATTCTTTACTTTTAAATTTATCTGTTATGAGATATTGATCACTTTTTCTGGGAAACAACGGGATTTGTTCTAAAACTTAATTCAATCTATTTCATAAAGCTACAAATATTTAATTGTTTCCTGTAAGGTTACAGTATTTATATGTCGGAACAAATAAACTGGTAAGAACCGGTTCGAAAAAAGGCAAGAGCAGCTAATCCATTATTATTATTATCTTACATCGCGATCATTTTCCGCGAATCCAATTTGTGTTCTACTCCATACAATTTACTGCACGTATTACGCCTTAATATTTTTCCTAAGTCCTATAGTCAGCTGTACCTTTCCGCAATATATATTACCACTCTCCAGACACCTTATAATGAGATTTCTTTCGCTTTGAAGTAAATGCTTAATTACTTTAATTTGCCAGTACTTTTATATTTGTTGTTGAAACTGGCACTGGGACTAAATGCAGAATCTGTAAGATCCACCGTTGCTTTCTACACTATAACTTGTACAATATTGTACTCTCTAGTATAATAAAATCCTTATTATTTATAACATAATACATCTAATGTTAGTTTTGCTTGTAGATGAGTTAAAAAATTCTCTTCGATCTAAATCTAGGAAATATTTTACTTGAATTTTGGAATGGTTCAAAATCACTTGAAAATCTTCAGGGAAATCTTTGCTTTTATCTCGAGAACGCAGGCAGGCTTTAGTTTGGACGGAAGTCAGTGTTTGCACCTGGTGCTGCTCGGGGAAACCCCAGAGTCCCAGGAAGTCCGTTTGAAAAGTTTGCTCCCGATGAGGATATGGATAGCATGGACATCGTATGGAGTTGGATGTCAAAAACTTCTTGAGAGAAAATGGACGCAGAATTTTACGAAAAGTGTTTGGAGTGCCGGATCTAAGAGAGTAATAACTTTATTTTCTTACAATAATGCAACGCTTCTTCTAAATGGAACATTGAAATACTTTCATTCTTATAGAAACCAAGAAGCGGCGATGAAATATATTCGAGGCGACAGTTAATTGGGAATAACCAAATCCTAGGCATACGGGTATAACACGCCGGCCATTTAAAAAACTTGACTCACGCTGTAGTTTGGGGACCCTACCTTAGAAAAACAACAACTTCTACCGAGGGGATAATAAGTTACTCCTCCAGAAAAAAAGACTTATGTTACGGTCTTCGGTACCCTATCTTCTGTGAGAACGGAAGATTTTGGAGAGGTTGATAGTGTAACTCAATGTCATGGGAAGGAAGTTGTAGAACAGATGACAGCAGCCATACAACACGGAAAGGGATAGATTTTGGTGGGCGTGAAACAAGAAAGAGCAATTAGAGGAACCAATAAGCTATGGGTGAATCAGTGGGCAAGTGAAAAGGTCAAACGAGTCTAACGAATTTCAAGTCTAAATAAGTCCTTGTGTACTTAATATTCCGTGTACTGGCATCACATTCCATTACTAACAATTACTCTCAAATAGAAGACCAAGGTGACATAGGGGTTAGCGTGCTAGCCCTTTTTTGTAATTCTCTTTTTCTGATTGATTTTTATCTTATTATTTGTAAAACTTATGTGAACAATCTNAATATGGACTCTCAAATCCAAGATTAATCGAGGAACACAAAAGAGGGCAATAAAACAGCAGAGAGAACTTCATGCATGGACTCACAGCAACGCGTTATTCCCTCATTTCACTGCCAGTAACTTTATTTTTAAAAAATTCACGGCTGAAATGATTTGAGGGAAGATAATGGAAATGAAACAGAGCTTTTGCGTAACATGATAAATTGGGTTTATGCTACGCGAGTGAGTAATTTCCGCAATTTTCACTCCGATTTCTTAACATTTTCCACCGCTCGCTTCGAAAGAATTCGACGATACGACCCACCACCACTAGAATAAAGCAACACAAGCGTATATTCTCCTTCGCGGTTGTGACTGCTATATCATTCCTTGCAAAAGTCGAATTACAACGCAAGAGAAGAATTGCTTTATACAATTGTAAAAAATTAGGCTGACGTAAACAATAAGAAAAGAAGCTCGAAGGTTAAGCTAAAAAATATTTAATTTGTTACTTAAGCATTAAAAGTGAAAGTCAGAACTGTTAAGTTAACAAATATTTAAAATAAAATCCATAGTGTAGAAAACTCCCTTGATTTTTACGAGATAAAAATAACTCACAGAAGAATTATTTGAGACGAGGATTTGTACAGTAATCTATTATCTGAGAGCTCATTTGAATACAAAATAAACGATGGACGTTTTTCTTCGAAGTTCTCAAAGCTCTTTCTAAATGTGAGGATCGTTCGTTAGTGAATCTTTCGCTATAACATGACAAATACACGAATATTCCGCAAAAGGAAAACTAACATTAACAATTACCTTACTTATTTCCTTTACCGAGAGTTAGCCAATTCTTAATTACGTAATTAATTTCAGATAATTTAATATTCATCTAAGTGCGAACGTAAAAATAAATTTGCTCCTATTAAATTTTCTTCCTTTTCTATCGCGTAATAACGTAAAATTTTAAAGCAACGTTTTACTTGAAATTCCGAAGTAATAACCGTGACTAAAATTTCATTTCCAGTTGTAAATGAGTTTCCCAGTGAGTAAATGTTATACGAGGAAAAGTCTTAGTTCAATCGTTTGCCAGGGTTCATACCAGTCCTTTTCCACGACTCTTTTCAACGTCTTCCCTTACGGAGCGATGTTAATAAAGAAAGATGAGAGGAAAAGAATCCCGCCTCACTTCTTGGCAAAAGATACTCGAGAATTTGATGATAAAAGGAGCAGTAAACCTCATATTTCACGGTGATCCGCGCGGGATATGAAAACCCCGGATCCTTTGATTCCCTTCTTAATATGTTACTGGAGCGGGATATTTCTTGGGACCGGAGACGACCTTCGACCGACCTACAGCATCCCTTCTCCAGTTGAAATTCTTATATATACTTCGCTCTTTGAGAATCGAAAGATTTTTCCAGGGGTTCTTTCAATGAAAAAGATCGACGCGTGCTCAATGGATCCAAGAAGTTACGACGGTGACTTGGAGAAATAGTTATACGAAAAATTTAAATAGCTATTCAAAGCAATGTTTGCGAGAAAAATAAAACAGGGTTGTAAAATTTTTCAAACTGCGTAAATATAAGTAGAATGCGTGATACGCCGTCTTCTGTTATTATTATTATTATTATCTTACATCGCGATCATTTTCCGCGAATCCAATTTGTGTTCTACTCCATACAATTTACTGCACGTATTACGCCTTAATATTTTTCCTAAGTCCTATAGTCAGCTGTACCTTTCCGCAATATATATTACCACTCTCCAGACACCTTATAATGAGATTTCTTTCGCTTTGAAGTAAATGCTTAATTACTTTAATTTGCCAGTACTTTTATATTTGTTGTTGAAACTGGCACTGGGACTAAATGCAGAATCTGTAAGATCCACCGTTGCTTTCTACACTATAACTTGTACAATATTGTACTCTCTAGTATAATAAAATCCTTATTATTTATAACATAATACATTTATTTTACAAAGGATTATTATTTTATTCCAAAGGGATATTGGGTTAGATATTATTTATTCTTTCAAGAAGGCAAAAGAATATTATTTCATACAGTAGCATCAAATAAATTAGCGAATGCGAGTTTGAGATAGAAAATACCTAATTAGGAATTTGTTTTAGTAGATCCCTTATAGAATAAGGCAAAGAAACTTTCTAAATTGGGAGACAAGAGACAAGCTACCCTCGACCTGTTTGAACCTGTCGTGGCTGCTGCCAACCTACGAAACACCTTGAAACTGCTCGTCCGGAGGAACGAAGAAACTTCTATTAAGTTGACCATTATAATGCTTATTCCACCAATAACCTCATAAACGGAAATATTTATTTATCATTTATTCGCTACAGAATGAAACCGGCCATAATGAAAGACCAAAATTTCGATAATTGATTTCCTCATTTCGAATTCGATTGAACAACTGGAGTGGGATGTAAAAGTAATTAGTAGTGTTGTTAAAAGTGCTTTGACGGCTAAGGTCATTTCGCACATAGGCCCCCACTGGGAATCGAACCCGGGACCGCTTTCACTGAAGTTGAACGAGTTGCCCACTTGACTTTCGGGCCGATACTGTTTTTAATATATATCAACGATCTTAGCAAAATAATCGATAGTAAAGTTAGGATATTTGCGGACGATACGGTAATTTACAGAGAGATTGAGAGAGAAGAGGATAGATTGATCCTTTCGAATGACTTAAATAAAATTGCAAAATGGTGCGATGATTGGCAATTGGAGCTAAATGTAGATAAATGTTCAGTAATTAACTTCTTTGAAAGAAAATCGATAACTAAAGATTACTCGTATAGCCTCCAAGGGAAAAACTTAATAACGGAAGAATCGGTGAAATATCTAGGAGTGACCCTTACTAATAACTTATCATGGAGTGCCCACATCCATAACATATGTGGAAAGGCTTTTAAGAAACTCGGTTTTGTTAAGAGAATAGTCGGAAGAAGCGAAGAAAAAGTCCGCGAGCGTTGTTACTTCGCGTTAGTCAGGCCTCACCTTGAGTATGCATGTAGTGTATGGGACCCAGCCGACAAGTGCTGTATTCGAGAAATAGAAAAGGTGCAACGAAAAGCGATACGTTTCGTGAAGAATTGCTATGATAAATCAGTAAGCGTTACTGAGATGCTCAAGAACGCGGGATGGGAATCATTAGAAAAAAGAAGATTAACACTAAGGATAAATTTATTAAATAAGTTCAGAGAAACCACGTTCTCGGAAGACGTCGCGGACATAATGCGCCCTCCCTGCTATATAGGCCGCTCCGATACAGCGAGGAAAATAAGAGAAATAGATGCGAAAACGAACCGATTCAAGAATTCGTTTTTTCCGCGAACGATACGCAAAGGTAATCGACTAGGTAAATAGAGTCTTGGTGCATGCACCCCCTGCCACACGCCGAAAGGTGGCTAGCAGGGTATACACATAGACATAGACTAACCGGGAGCCCATGTAAAAAAATAAATGATATATATCTAATTAGTTATAATTATAACATACAGAAAAAGAAACAAAGAAGAGGGGAACCGTTCTGCCTAGATTTCTACCTTAATGACTACTAATCGGCCGCGGTGGAGGAGTGGTAAGCGTGCTAGTGCTCCAACCCCAAGGTCCCGGATTCGAATCCCGGAGTCGGATTTTTCCGCTTAGGGAATGATCTTGTGTGTTCGTCCTTGTTATTGTTTGAATCCCACAAATGTAATGGTCCAGTAAATTGGGATGTAAATAAAAATAAATAAATAAAATCAATAATAGAGCATCTACAAAAATAAGATCACTCACAGTTTTCCAGTCACGCCTTTTCCTTTTCTTTTTAAAAATTACGTTTAATAGTATTGAAAACTTCTAATGACTCTAGAATAATAAAAAGAGAAAAAAAAACATTTTCTCAACTAACTGTAGGTATCTACAAAAAGAGGATCAGAACTGCTATAAACCTTGTCATCTTTGAACTGCTTTCCTTTCGAGCCCCAGCGCCTAATTATCAGTGATTTGCAAATACATGTGCCTTTCCTTAAAGAACGCCATGCCTTAACATTTTACGTTATTTGAGGTGGAGCTGATGTTATTTCAAGGAAGTAATTCCCTGATGAGAGCATTTACTTACTAACTGAGATTCAGGTTGCAATGTTTGTTATACTCGCATCTACATTGAGTGCGGCTCACCGTGTCAGCTATTTGTTCAACTGCGTGAGGTGCTTGTGTATTCTCTTGATGGGGAAAGTGTGTATCGGAGTGGTTAAAGGGTGGAGTCTCTCTGTGAATGGACCTTTGGGTCAACAGGACCCAAAGCTCATTTTTTTCTTGGCCTATATCTATTGCTTGTGCAGTCGCTAATGGATGAATGTGTGTCCGTAGACGAGAAAGCATTAGTGGAAATTGATTCCGATTCCCAAGCGTGAGGAATATATTTTGAGTGCTTCCTGGAGATGTTTATCCATGTTATTGGACCTTATAGTCCCTTATAACCTTCCTCTGCTGATATTTACATATGCTTACGAGCAATATTATTGGAAATCTTTGGGAGACAAAGCGACAAATGAACCTGCTATTTGCCTTTTATTCAAGTCTTGTATTCCAGCAATCTTTGCTCGGAAATTATGAAAATATAAGATGTACTGGACATTGAATCAAACCGGGACCGACGACAAACCGAAAAAATCTCTTGTTTTACCGCAGAGAAAACCAAGTCCTAACCGAAAAATTAAAATTCTTGAACCCAAACCAGAAAACCGTTCTTTATTCCGCTCTGAATTTCAGTTACATATAATACAAATTTCCTAAAATGTATATAATAAAACTCGAGTAGAAATTAGGCGCAGTAACTTGCAACTAAAATGAATTCTTTACTTTTAAATTTATCTGTTATGAGATATTGATCACTTTTTCTGGGAAACAACGGGATTTGTTCTAAAACTTAATTCAATCTATTTCATAAAGCTACAAATATTTAATTGTTTCCTGTAAGGTTACAGTATTTATATGTCGGAACAAATAAACTGGTTAGAACCGGTTCGAAAAAAGGCAAGAGCAGCTAATCCAGAATGGAGCCGAAATTTTATCATTTCATTGAACCGAAGCGAAAATACTACGGTAGGTAGTATGGTACGGTTATAAATATGTTTCGATGACCCTGTAGTTAACGGTAAAGTAATACACAATCTCGGATAGTAACCAGTATAATGAAGCATAGTATCAGGGAAATGTGAATAACATAGGACGGAAGACCCGTGTGGCTAAAACCCAAGGGATAACAGGTGTGAAAAATACCGAAATGACTAGCACTCGAACCCAGGAACCCTTTCCGCGCAGGTATTCTCCCACGGAGAGTGGGAGACTCGGGTTCGAGTCCCAGTCATGTCGCTATTTTTCACACGTTATTCCTTAAGAAACAGTGTAAAAGTTTTGAAAAACTGTTAATTCAAGTGAAGAGTTAGTGCCCAAATCCCACGAAAGACGGAAACGACTGAATTACGCATCGTAAAAATATATTCGCGAACGTTCCTAGATCCATAATTATTCGGCAAGGATCGTAATGTTAAATTAGCAATCATCTCGGAAATGAGTATGCACTTTTACAGCCCGCCGTAACGTAGTATGTACAACGACATCTTCGGTGGGGAAGAGAAGGCCGGCGTCTGGAGGCCCCAATTTATTTAACGATTCCGATCGTGGATCGAACTCTTCCCCAAACCGGAATCGTAGACGATTCCGAAAAGCGGTCCTTTCAGTTCTCGAGCTCAAGCAGGCGAGACGAGGTGGAGGAGTTCTATCGAAGGGCGGAAGATCATCGCAATCTGTGCGGAATGGAGAGAAAACCAGTTCGGTCAAGGGAGACATGTGGGAGGAGTGGAAAGCGGTGGGAAGAAGACGGAGATGGAATCTGTGGAAAGGAAGAGAGACGCGCTCTCGCGAGATTCCGTCCGGAGTTTAATTTGTGAAAGGTAATGGGACGGGTGTTGCACGTCTTCCTCGCCGGGTGAAAGTAAATGAAAGGTGTCGCTGCGCAATCCTCCGGGGTGATAGAGAACGACCAAGTACGGCCTTTCTTTCTGGTGGGCGTGGGAAGGGTTTCCCAAGGACGCACCCTTTTTAGGGCCGATGGTTAAGTTTTTAAGGGCTCTCGAGGTATTTAAATGGACGACCGAGAGGATGGAATCTAGGCGGTGTTTGTGCTTTTATTTCTCGGGGAGTTTGCGCTCGGAGGAGATGTTGGAGGTATTAAATGCCGTTATGCGTCTGTATAGGAAAAGGTTAATGGTGTCTGGGGTTTTTCGGGAAATGGCCGGACACCTCGGCTTTGTGCGGGCGATGAGAGATTCGTTTCGGCGTTATGGGAAAAGGTTTCGACGTAACGAAGGCGCAAATTTTACGGTGTCGGTCTTAGCCAAGCTGAGCTTCAATTTCGGATTCCTGAGCTACGGGTTTATTCTGCAGGCGAAAGTTCAGGATTTGTAAATCCCTTTGGACGCATACTGGATAGTTAAACCGAATGCGATTTTAAGCAACTTAGTTCTAGTTTTACGGAAATTTGCGTTCGGTTCCTACTTTCCTTTCGGATATTTCCGAATCTATTCGAAACAGTTTTTAATCGCTCCGCGGTACGATTATACGGGAAATACAGTTGTCTACCGTTATCTACTGACAGATCCGCGCCCTTGACATTAAATAGAAAAACCATACATTTCCTGATTTGCAAGTAAAAATCATTTTGAAAGACTTTGAAAATCCAGTATTTCATGACTTCGCCCCCTTACATATTGGTCACAAAACATCAGTAACTATTAATAACGCATATTCTGTATGCTGTCATATTAAGTAGTCAGCATGCATAAAAGTTAATTGTTAATAGTTCACATTATTTCATGTGAAGTTAATGTAGGCTTATGAGTAACATATCAATCTCCTTGCACACAACTTAAAATGATATTATTTATTTGAAATCTATTTTCCCAACTAAATATAAAAATTTCTGATAAAAATTGCATTACAACATATATGACTTTTATGAAATCCACTAAATGAATATTATTTTGTCGTCTTGAGTTATCCATAATTCTTTCCTCTAAACGTTTGCCAATCTTTAATTTCACGTTATTATCTTTCCTAGGTAAGTCGTATGTATCATACAGAAAGCAATAAGTAATGTTTTTGTAATAATAATAATGGTTGACACTGCTGCCGCCCTTTAGAAGCCGCCGCCCGGGCGCTATACACACAGACCTTGGCAAGCGTTTCCATTACGCTTTGTTCCAATCTATTTCTAAGATAACCAAGCATTTATTGCCGGCCTCAATGATGTAAAGATAAAAGATTTAACAAAGAGATCCCTAATTCTTATCCAGGTTACGGTATCGTTAATGAGGTAACTGAAAGAATTGACTAAATATTCAATTTTATGAAAGGCATAATTATTATTACATATTTTTTGTATTCGTCACGAGAAGATGACTTTTTTACGGTTAATTTTGGAGAATTAGAGCACAAAAACTATTTTTGCCCTAGGATAAAACCAAGAAAGATGTAGGTAAACGTTTGTTTTCACTCTTTATAGAATGCTTTAAAACATTAATAGAATCATTGTGCTCTATTTACTCTGTCCGTTTCCTCTCATGGCAATTTGGATGAGTGAAGAGGAACAGTGAGAAAACTACCTCAATCCTAATCTCTAATAAATATGATTCCCTCTCCAGGACTTTCCGCAGCAAATTCTGGAAGATTTATGGCTCAAACCGGCCTGCGGGCTGAATTATTTTCAGACCAAATAGTTTCTTTCATTTGGTATGTTTTCAGATCCGCAATTTCTCGGTGGGATTTCTTCTCGCTTTATTTGAAGTATTTTAAATGACTATTCTCAGTATCAGCACTTCATTTGATTAAGAGCAATTAGCACATTTCAAATCACTGTCGGTATTATTAGACGCATTTTAGTTGTATTATTTACATGGGTTTATGAGCAAACAGCCAATTTCGGTGTGTGATATGTGTACTTCTTCTTTGTGAAATAATGCTAATTTTATTCTTTGAAAAATTCGCGAGAAAATCCTTGAATTCAAAATAACCTCCAATTCCATATATTATAAATAATGATGCGTAACATATTGGGGATGTATATAAGAGTTCCTTGGACTTAAAAAATTTGCACTAAATGTTAGTGTTATAGCTGCACTAAGATGGTTGCATATGAAAGTAAACTTATTAGAATTGTCAGCTTTAGCAACTCCCTATAATTTAGTAAACATATAACTTGCTATTTGCATTGTAAAATAATTTTAAGGTCTTAAACCGATACCTAAAAGTTCGCTTCTAATTCATTTTACGCCTCATGTAGAAAATTGTGAACAATATCTCACAAGTGCAAATTGTAAGCCGTAAACTTTGCCGAATGATTTCTACCGAAGTAAGTTTATTTCTCTGTCTCTTCTTAATGCCTCTTACCGTTGAAATTGGTAGCACATTACATTATCATTGAATCAGAGCGCATAACAGAAAGGCTAAATTTTCACACAATGAAAAGAAAGCTTCCTCTGCCAGCAAAGTTTTCGGAGGAACGTTTCAATTCGCTTGCGCTCATTTCGCCAAAGATATCATCCTTATTATTTACTTCCTCTGTCCGGATTCCAACCTTTCTGAAAGCAGCAAGTTCTGAAAGCTTCTCCAACAATATCAAAGGGTTTGTTTTTCTTTGAGTTCTTTCCGTCCTCAAAGCATTATAGGGTAGAAAATCGGCTACGCTTTATTCTTTTAAACGAAAAGGAATGGATAGATATTTGAGATCGCTCTTTAAAAAGTGGTTAAGAATTGGAGTTCCTATTGTGCTAGACGGTTTCTTTATCCATTTCAGTGTTTTGTTGGGAAGTTTATCGCTTTCATATGAGTCTTTGCGAAGAATCCACTTCCTACTTCTATACCCGGCTTTCTTGCGCGGGTTTCATTTCTCGGACGCCGAACTTTTCCGACTCAGAATCCCGTCTGGTTGGAGCTGCGACTTTTTTTGCGTTTCTCATCTCTTCTTTTCTCTCTTCTTCTCACCCCCACCGTCTCCACTCCTCCTTCCAGTCTGCACTTGATCATTAAGGAGTATACGGAACGGACCTCGGGGCTACGTCGGGCGGCGAGTTTTCGTGAGCGAATGATCCTTCCTAAATGCGCCGAGAGAAAAAAACGATTCGAGGAACTTATCAACAAAAACACCGGCGGCGAGTGGAAGCAAACGTCCGAGCAATGTAAGAAGAACGGGGTTGCCTGGAGACGGAGTAAACAGCGGCATAATCCAACGGAAAAAAGGTGTAAGGCGGTAGAATTGACTACGTGAGTTCGTACGATACTGATCCTTTCGTCTGAGGAAACACGACTGTCTCATGTATTCAGGGCATTGAACCGGAAATTAAACCGAAACCGAAGGAAGTTTTTTTGCCGTAGTGTAAACCGAATCCGGACCGGAAAAAGTTCTTGAACCGG
Source organism: Ladona fulva (assembly GCA_000376725.2). Lineage (NCBI taxonomy): Eukaryota > Metazoa > Arthropoda > Insecta > Odonata > Libellulidae > Ladona > Ladona fulva. The sequence continues at coordinate 1,144,401 of KZ308305.1, forward strand.
AAACTGAAACCCGTCGCCCAAATTTCGTTTCCCTAAGACACCATTTTCCTTAAATTTAAACGGGGGAAGCTTTACTACATATGTTTGACGTAGTGTAAACCAAACATGAACAGAAAAAAAAATCTTGAACCGGAAGCCGAAAACCGTCATTCAAATTCCGACTCCCCACGATACTATAATCCTTAAAATTAAATAGGAAAGTTATACTATTCAAATATACATGCTGTTACATATATATGAAACAGCACCTTGCAAGTGACAAAAATGAATTTCTTACATTTGAACTCATCCATAATAATTTTTCACTGATATTTACTTAATAAGGCGGGTTTTACTCAATAATTAAATGTAATTGAAAAAGTATCAATATCACGTATATATATAATATAACACGTATCAATTTACCTTTCATTCATAGGGGTACACTGTCTCAACAGTCGGAGCGAAAGTAACCAGGTGGAACCAGTTCGACGAAGGCATACGGATGGCGGCCAAAACAGAACCGAAATTTATTTTCTCATCATTTTTTCAGAGAACTCTATTTCTGACGTATTCCTACGCTTTAATCTCGCTGTTTTCAATGTAATGTTAAGTTCCTCCGGAATTACCTCAGTAACGTGAACATACATCACGAAATATATTTTGTTATCCTATTTTCTTCATTACATCAAAAACTCTACCTTTTATATACCCCCATAATTAAAACGAAAAAAAAGACACAAGCAAAAAAAAAAGGAAATATAAGTTAATTATGTGGTGGTGGTGAAAAAACTGACGTATCTTACTAGGAAAATTACGCCTCTGTCGCAGTCCATTCTCGGCTTTAGAAGAGACACGACAGTCGTCGCAAAATTCGCTCAGAAGCGAGTCCCTTACACAAGGTTTGTGACTATACATGTTTAGGTAGCACTTTAAGTTGAAAAAACAAGCTCTCTGGGTTTGAACGTAGGAGGCATTTTTGGAAAGTGGATGACCTTAAAGAATGCGCGTGGGAAAGGAGGAGTCCTTTCATTTTCCCTCAGCAATTTTCTATGGGTGATATATCATGGAAGATGACTTCGCTTATTATAAAGCTCGGAACGTTTATTATTAGAAGGCTGAGCAAGTAATAGGAACAAGACGACATTCATTAGGATTCTTAAGGATTTGCAAAAGTTTAACAATCTTCAAGTAAAGTTAAGTCTTGCTTGATACATCTTGTAGAGCGGTATTTCCCGTGAGACATAGAAGATTCTTCTAACTCTCCTAATAGGTTCATCTGCCCTAAAATTCCACACTTGATACCCTTTCCTATACGTTACTCTATACTTCTTAGTAGCAAAGCCAACCTCTTACACAATCCAACAACTTCTGTATTAGACTCACTCTTTCTTTATTTTCCCGTACGTTCTTCCTTCAACTGTTTCCTCGAGTATCCATATTCCTCTCGATATCCTACCCACCTATTTCATCGGTCTATTTCTTCAGTTAAAACCCTTTCCTCCTTCACTATCTCCTGCACCAGCCCATCCCCACCCGCCTTTTTATCATCTCATCCCTCATCAGCATATATTCTCCACACCCACATTTCCAAGAACTCTAAGATCTTGATATCCTCCTTTCTCATGGTTTCTTACACGCATAACGAAATACTGCGGATCTTGGATTTTACATATGACCATTGATATTAAAAATACCAATCTTTTTCTGACTACCTTATCAAGACTCTTCGTCGTAAGTTCCCTTTAATGAAAGCTTCAGTTATTCTTATGACATTTTTTGATTTGCATCCATCTCAAGAAAGATTTTTTAATTCTCATTCAATGAGTTTAAAACTAAGTAAACTTTAATCACCTCCTTCAACAGCATTTTATTGTAAAACAGGGAATAAGGAGAGAAAATGTCTTTTCATAGATAGCCATGCAGCTTACAACTCAAGGAGTGACATTAGTGAAAAAAATCGACTGGGACAATAGAGCATAACATAATATAACAAATATGACTGGGAATTGAACCAAGGTCTGCTCGTAAAGTGGGATACCTGGGTTCGAGTCCCAGTGATGTCGATATTTTTCACCTCCATTTATCCTTGGATTTCATAGCAAGCTATAACCTTTGAGTATTCTTCACCAGGAAGATTCCTGTATGTCGTAACATAAAAATAAATAATTTTCCATTCAGACAATGCTTTCCGTAGATCCCTTGCCGAATTGTGCCATTTGCTAAATCAAATTTCCAGTTCCTTACATAAATATATTGCTACAAATGGTAGCATTTTAGGCCGGCTGCCAAAGAACGGGGGAAAGAAATACTCAAGTGAACGCCTCCATAAAATTTCTCTGGAGGATGATAACTCTCCGATTTTATGGCATCAATCAATTCCCTTTTAGAGGTATACAGAGAAAGTTTCCCTCAATGGACAGATTTAGTTACTGAAAAACTTACAATCACATAAATGGGGAAATAGTAATTCTGCGTAGTTTTTATTACGAAGATCATATAAGCAATTTATACCCGCTAACTTTCACTTCGAAACGAAAGATTAAGCGTAAGAGAGTTTATTTTACGTCGAACTGAAACTTTCAGATCCATCGACAACGAACGATGAATTAAGAAGAATTCGATTCACTTTCGCAATCCCGGTCCGGGAACGGTGCGACGTTCGGAGCAGAGAGTCAGTCAGGCACTCCTTCCGTAAAGACATTCTTTTAAAAACTATATTTTAAGAACCTTTCTCTTTGTTTTTCTTCTAAAAACTTTAACTTTTAATAAGAAACAATCTAAAAGGTTATATTCAGAAATGTAATTTCATTAACACGTCATCAATTATAATTAACAAGTATTGTTAGAATACCACTAAAAATTGACAAAATGATTAATTAAAAAATGGACGAATATACCATACGAATATTACTACTATTATAGTCTCGATGACTCATTAAAAATTGTGGGTTGTGAAACACATTATGTAACTAACCATGTATTGATAAATGTAACAACCTAACTTACAAATCTTCACTGATATACACTGATGTAACGACTTCCTGATAACTTCCATTAACTACTAATTAACGTTTCTTAAAAACTTCACGACAGTAAACAAATCCTGCTTTTTCTCCTACTGCGCGTCAATGCAATCTTATCCTTCAAATAACTCAATTTCGATTCGCAATTTCTGTGCATTAACGAAGAATCGAAAAGCGATCGACATCCTCGGGCGACCGCCCGGCTAGGTCGCGTCTCGGACTGGCTCTCCCTATAACCCTCCCTTTCCGCCAGCTACGAATACTCGCATTACCACACGTGTTCTAGGATAAAGAGACTAAGATGTCAGGAGGTGCATTGAAAAAGGGATGGATGAAGTTGTCCGGTGTTCCCATAAGCCTTCTGCGACACCTATTTGAATACCGGTGGGTGTGAGTTTTCCTAGAACCCTCCAAAGACCTACGCTTCCTTCTTTATTCCTCAGATTTGCATACGATCAAAGGCACTTATACGAAAGATGACGAGTTGCACAAAAGGTTTCGTCTATCTGGAAGGGATGATGGAAAATTTCAGGAACAAACCCAGTGTGCATTGCGTAATTGTTGGTCACACGTGTTACTCCTCCAGTGTACCGGCACCTGTAAATAAGTACATCAAAATACTGCAGACGAAATGCAGGATTTTGGCCTGAACTGCGACGTCGCCAAGGCCTCGAACCGCAACCAAGAAGAAAACCGAAACAAAAAAACGTTATTTTTGACGGAGTGAAAACAGAACCTAAATCGACATGTAAACCTGAGCTAAAAACAGTTATTTATTCATTCCGATTATTATTCAGCAGACTTACTAAATGCAGGTATTATAATTAATAACGAAGGCTAAAACATAGTAAATAAGTTCTGGATAGCCGAAAGTGACTAGAAAACTCTCTATCGAAAATGATTTATGTAAGTTAAGTTTCAAAGGCGGAAACGTAAGATGTACTAAAAATTTGATTCGGAGTAAACCGAGAAGAGACTGAAAACCTTATAAGATAATCACTTACTTTACTAACCTATTTCATTAAGATTTTTGAGATAATTGAAGCAAAATTGATGCACTGGATACCGCCAGAGGTAAATATTTGAATTTTCCGATGAAATTTAAAGAAATGCGACGTAAGGAACAGAAGACTTTCAATGTAAACTAGTTTATCTCTGGGACCGTGCGATGAATCAAATTGAAAATGTCAGCTATATATTTTAACAATTCTACAAATTTTGTCTTAGATTAGAGAAATGTGAGAGTATAAATAAAATGAATTTGCAAAACATTTTCATTCATTACACACTTTGAAAATTGTTGCTATTACTTTGCAATAAAAATAATCTCAAAATAAAAATTATTAATGAGGAAGTAATGCACGTTTGACGAAATACAGAAATGTTTTCCATAGGAGGAATTTTCAGAGAATAAATAGATGCTGGTAGGGGAAATCGAAAATTGAAAATAGTTAACCATTGTGTTCCATGTTGCAGTAAAACATAGTAAATTTTAGTTTATCATATAGGAGAATTTATCGACTGAAATTTTATCTGCGATACCCATGATAGAACGTTATTAAGGATACGCGACTAATTATTACCAACGAGAAATATCACTTTAATGAATTTCATTTTTCTAAGTGCATCTTCAAAGGCGGAAGCAGAACCCGCCTGCTAGCACACATAGGGTTGGTTTGAGGGACGCGTGACGCTGGACAGCACTATTTACTTATCATCAGGATCCTTCCGTTATGGAGGGAATAATGCTATTAAGTTGATCGCGCAGGACTCTCATAGTCAGTCCGCCCTAGAAGTGCGATAACGTAATTGGAAGAGGTGTCTCCGTTTATCTCCAAACGGAAGCTTCATTTCTTTAAGTGCTCCCTTTTTCATCCTCTACAAAATTCGAGCGGTGGACAGTCGAACCAAGAAAATGATAGGTTATCAGATTAGAGCTGTGAATAATTTGACTCATCTCTTATTGGATGACCATTATTTGAGAGACCAAAGCGCGTCTAGGTAAATACGCTCCCTAATCCTAATATAAGTGGATTATAGAGTGAGTTGCAATAGCTGTGCAATAGAAATGCAATTAGATTACGTACAAAACAAAACAAGCGACCAAAAACGCCTCGATTGTACTCCTATTACACATTTACTTAACGATATTATTCCATTTGGAAAAATATTTATGGTCGGTCCTACGTTGTATTTAGGCTTACCGGGCTGAAGATCTTCGTGAGCTCCTTCTGAGGGTAAGAAAATGGAAATTCGCAATGAATTTGCTTTTTAAACTTAAAAATTGTAAAACAGTACTTTATGCTATACTTCCGTATATACGATAGAGCTTCTAAGAATCTCTTTTGCGATTACGAGTCATAACACATTATTATGAGTGCAACAGACTGTCGGGATGAAGTCGTATACGGATTACGGATGTACGAAAATCGACACGTCGAATTTGGCCAACGTTCCAGCGTTTGAAGTTTCCAAAAATATCCCGCATTACTTGACTCAGACAACTCAAAGCTGCATATTAAACAATTATATTTATTTTAGTTCCTAATAGTCGTGGCTTATTAAGTCATTTACATACATACAAATCTAAAATTATTGCCAATTATAATTAAAGTTTAATATACAGGAATGAGCTTGAGGGCATTTGATAATTATGGGCAACCGTACGATCGAATTTTTTATATTTCTTATTACTTTATATCAAGGGTCAAAATAGACCCCCGAGGGTCGATTGCTTAAGGCATGGCATTGCTTAAGGGTCGATTATTGCTCGAAATTAGACTGAGGGCCGACAGGAAGAATTATGAAAATTAACAATATAACTGATATTTGTTCACTGCTACAAATATTATATTTCACTTTCAGTGAAACATTTAGATAGTGCAACATTCGAATCATTATGCGAGATTGATGTAATGCAAGAAGTAGGAGCATCAAAATAAACACCCTAAAAAATTATATACGCGTCCTTTTTGTTCTCTCTACTGGAGGTGGTTGATGAAGAATTGAGAAATTATTTAAGTGGTCGAAAGTCACAAAATTTTGCGGATGCCTTGTATTATACAAAACTTATCAACTTAGTCAACTTATACACGAGTGCAGAAGATAATTAACTTTTACTTCTTTCAATGAGATACTGGGACACCTAAATAAACAACTTTCCAAAAACCCTTGAACGAATCAGAACCAAAGACCAAGTCTTTTCGATTTTAACATGTAGAAACAGGGAAAAGAAATGACACTTCCAATTCACGTAACGAAGAAATTTCCGCAATTAATTCGTTACTGTGGCTTATCTACTTGAAACTTATTCGAGGGAACAGAAAATAGCGGATTAACGAGTGAATTCTTGCTCGAAGAAAGTCTGGGCCCACGCAGCTGCGGATAATCGAATGTTTGGCGGACGAAGAGGTAAACAAGAAAGGTTAGCGAAGTCGAGAGACTAGCCGAAAACTTTGAGATTGATTCATCCCTTTCGGAAGTTCTCCGACTCGGAATTTCCGAACTGCGCAACTTCTTCACGTCCGGAAGACGAAACGGTTTAATTTCCTATCCTTCCCGTCCCTTATCTGCCTATTCTTTCCTATTAGGAAAGAGTTGACGAGGGAAATCCCTTTTTCGGCTCTTTAGCTTCACGCCAAAATGCCTGATAAATCAATCTCTTTTTCCTGCGCTATTGTTACGCGGTCTCCGTAATGATTTATCAATCTCCCCGCTCCGAAAAAAGGAATACTTTACCCATCGTCGTTATGAGTTATTCACAGCCATTATCGAGAATAGATTAACGAAATTAAAAAAGATGAAAAATTAGCACGTTGAATCTCAATATAGTTGGAGTGTTAGTGGTCTGTATTTGGCTTTAAAAGTCAGCGATATATTATTAAGTCTGAGGCGCCTTCCCTTCATTCTTAAACGCAGTTAGCTTCAGAATACGCTCAAAAAATTATATTATGTACCGACGAAAGGAAATTACATTCATATAGAACATACTTGTGCGATCAACGTTGGAAGGGTATCGAAAAATTGGGTTCATCCTTAAGGAGGAAAATGTTAGCATAAATTTTTAGTACGTAATAACAATTAGAGTTATGGTATGGCGTTACTACCGTTTATCCCCGGGTTAGTATCCGGCGGATTTTTTTCCGCTTCCTAAAGTTTCGTAAATATATAGTAATATTTTTCTAGAATTGTATATTTTATTTGAGTTGTATGTTGTTTTTTGTATCGTATTTATGAGTTTCATATTAAAAATTCACAGGTTAGGAAAAAAGAGGCATAGGCCTCGCAAAAGGGGTTAAAAAATAAATATTAAAATAATAGCCATCTTGGATATTAAGATCGGAATGAAGGAAAAAGTTATTTTTAAATGTAAACTCCTTGTTAACGATGACAGCTTGAAAGCGTTATTATAACCAGGTTGTCTCCAAATTTAAACACATTAACCAATCATATGAATCCAAAATATTTTTTTTTCGCTCCCCTTCTTGTGTGGGCGTTTTCCCGCATCGTGGGTTATTCTCTGTAAACCTTCAGTTGAGGAGTTTTTTTTCCCACAACCCAAATCTTTTTATTTGTATTTATCTCTTACTTTGTGTTCTTCACTTTTTTACTTTCTTTATTTTATTTTTTTTAATGTTTGTGTTAATTTAGGTTTAGCATTATATAATATTAGATTACTTTTAGATTTGTATTAATTCACCATATATGATAGTTTTAAGTTGAATTTATTTGAGTAATTTTTTATATCTATGACTCAGAGGTTAGGTGTAAGAGAGGCCCATTGGGCCTAACCTCGCCGTAAGGGTGAAATAAATAAATAAAATAAAATCAACTGTGGCACGCTTTATGCTGTGGAAACCCTCGCCAGGAAACGTAGGAATAAAAATACCATTTAAATATTTCAAGGAAAATTTAAAACGACCAGTTTCATCAGATCCTGATGATGGGCAAAACCGTATTCATAAAATAAAGATACGTGTGGAAAAATGCAGAGAAATTTTTATTACTACATTTTCCTATGAATTTGGAAGCCTCGAGATACCTATTGTTATCAATCTCTGGGAGATGTTTGAGTGAATATTAAAGTTATAACTCGATAAAAATGTGATTTGGTAAAGGATGACGCACTTTTGGATCTATATTTCACATTAATATAAATTACTTTAAAGACATGTTGATGCTAAAGAGGAAAATATTCCTAACATATCGTAGTTTTTTCAATTCACATTGGTTTGTATCAGTGATAATTTCAATAAAGTTTTACATATGTATGTACGTTTTGCTCGTTTTCTCCTCGAAAAATTCATCTGTTAGAAAACTTGCATTTGGATAATTCGTTTACAAAATAATAACGCAATTTAAAAACATTTCATGAGTCTTACACAATGAGCGGAAAAAATTCAAAAACTTACTTTCTGTGAATAAATGAGTGAGGAATTAAACCTATTTTCACGCGATACCGTATATACACAAATATTTTGTTTCAATTCCCTTTAAGCTCTTCGGTCGACGGGCTTAAAGGGTACTGAAACAAATGCGAGGATTTAACAAAACGAGATTTTCCATAGCATAAAACGAGATATCATTTTCGTATTTTTTAAACTTTTTGAGCCTACAACGCTCTACGCTGAGATTCCACAAAATCTCATAACCTATTTCCTCCGACAAAATGATAATTTCATCCATTAATTTCGGAAGAAATCGATCTCCAGTCTTTCAAATATCAATAAAACACTCGGCCTTACGTGCTTTATTATCTACTAAATCATCCGGAACGCGAAACCATCCATCTCTCTTCTATTCCGAGCTCCCCTTCCCGCCTCTTCCCCACGTACCCCAACCCCCATTCCAATCTCCACGATATAGCCTACGTCCAGTCTCAGGTGCTCAGACCGAATTCCGAGTTTCGCCTGATTGAAAGAAAGGTGTGGAATAGAATTGTGGGTGGAGAAAATAAGATGATGGGAAAGGAAGGACTGATTGAAATAGGGAGGGGAAGAAAGTGGAAACGGATGTGGCGTGATTCAGAGCGTCTAAGGCTTTCGAAACGACCGCACTAGTAAATTGACTCCTTGTTTACAATTAGTACTCATTTTATTCGATATTAACTATACTGTAACATTATATACGGTTACTATATACTAGCCATGCCATTTGCGCAGTAATTTTCTGAATGGTACGACATTAATTGTTTCCTGCATGAAGACATATCTTATTACTAAGGAGGAAAGATAGAGAAGTGATTGTTTCCTATAATTTACCATACGTTAAGAATATCTTAAGGATGAGTGATACACACTCGGAAACTACTAAACTCGAGGAAATAACTGAAGTAGCAGAAACATAAAACCATGTAGGTTTCCGCGGCGATCGGCTGTTTCCATGGTCCCGAAAGAGATACCATGGAAACATAAAACCATGTATTTACGAAAATATTTGAAACAAATAAATTTCATGTCAAATCACGTCAGATTGTTTTATTAAATTTATTTGATAAGGTTTGTCGAATACCTTCAAGAATAACTTCAAAAGACTAAATGACCGCTTATTCCTTAATAACTATGTACCGGTGAAACTAAAGCATCCCATAGGGAATATGTAAATTAAAATAAGTCTCAAGAAATCTGGGATAATATCAACGCACTAAGTACAAGTACAATCAAATGCTACTTGACGTGTGTATTTAAACACGTTTAAATTGAAGAAAGATTAGGACAGAGATTTAATCCATCTCGGAAATATAACCTCCTCCACTCTAAACTAACACCAAAGGAAGAATAAATGAGAAACAATGGACTTCGTATTTTCCACACGATTTTATTAACCGACTGATTTCGGCCTTTCATCCATCATAAAGTGGATGATTCAGTATTATAATAATGAGCATTTACTGAATAAAACACAGTTGTAAAACAACAAAGAGATTTGTAATTTTTACTAATTCACAAAATACGTTTCGTCTGCAATTAGTTACGGCTAGTAATAAGCTTTTGTAGGTAAAAGAAAAAAACATCTGAGCTCCCATTGAGTAACTGAATGCACCACAAAATGTACATATTTAATACTAAATTGAACAACACGTTTTACTACGAAATTATGCAAGGCTCACTGAATGAGATGCACTGCCACTAGAGGACAATTGCAAGTATTCTGAATGATTTCAACTGCTATAAAATATGGTATATTCTTTTGTTAAGGAATTACTCCACGTTTTGAAAAGTCCTTGTAATAAACAATTCTTCAAAATTATATTTCGTGAAATACTATACTACGCAAATTAACCGGAAATCAATTAATCGAAAGTTTCTCTGTTAAGATATAAAAAGTACGCTCAAAAACTTCCATTCCTTTCGCCAGATCCTACAGTAAAATAAACCCAATTCAGTCAGCTTTATTACATGAAATTAGCAGCAACTTCTCACCCAATTAATTTTAGATACCTTCACCTCCTTCAGCCAAAAAAACCACTACACGTACACCTCGACTTCATGATAGAGGGGGGACCAAACATGTGACCCACAGATACTAAACTCCAGGCACCGAGATTCCCAAGAGATTTATGCCCGCGTTACGCCAATTTTGTGCCCCGAGGAAATATTTACGAGATATCGGCGTGGGGCTTGTGAAAGCGACGCTGAAATATGCAAGGGAACTATAGGGAGGCAGTGGAAGGGTGGAATTCGTACGCGCAGACAGTGTGTGAATGAACAGGGTATGTGAGGAGAAAGCGTAGGTTGCTATAAGGAGAGGAAGAGAGAAGTAAGGGAGAGAAAGAGGACTGAAGGAGGGTTGTTGGAGAACTTCGAGACGCGGTTACGGTCCCAACGGTACCGTAGTCTGGACTGGTGCAGGGTCACTGGGAGAGGGCAGAGACAGGTAATATGAACACGATTGCGTCATTCCACGGGGAGTACACCATAGGGCAAAGGTGAGACTGTAGGGTGGAAATAAAAAGGTACGTTATTGGAAACTAGGAGCGGACTAGAAGAAAAAGGGTAACGCAAAGTACGAAGAAATCCGAGTGAAAAAGAATTGGAACCGGATGTGATAAAAGAAGGCCTGCAATAGTAGAAAACGATATTGCTTCAGGAGAGCTGGACATAAGGGAGCCACTCTGGCTATACGAGTAAGACGATCGGATTTTTCGACACCAAAGTATCGCACGCTTGAATCTCCTTACAGAAATCCAAAGATATTAAAGGATAAGATTCAAAGTATTACGTAGAAAAATCGAATCCACGCCTTACAACACTTCTTCTACTCTGGCTATACGAGTAAGACGATCGGATTTTTCGACACCAAAGTATCGCACGCTTGAATCTCCTTACAGAAATCCAAAGATATTAAAGGATAAGATTCAAAGTATTACGTAGAAAAATCGAATCCACGCCTTACAAAACTTCTTCTACCAAAATATGTAATGGAAGTATCTATGATACGCAAAAACCAATATTTATATGTTCTTACTATAGCCTCTCACCCTTCGAATACTGATTTCGAAGAACCTTCAACGACAAAATACAGCGCGACGCAAGTACTGTTTTAACATGAAATAAAAGATTTTAAATGGATGTAATTCACTCTACATCATCATCGACGTTGATAATTTAAGTATGCGTTCACCTACTCCAATTGGATCCTAATTTTAGATTAATGTTTTGATTTCTAGAGAAATTATATCAAAAGATCAGCCGTAATCGTTCATAGCCCATTGAATAACATGTAAACCATAGAAAAGGAGGATTTATGACTGTACCATTACATCAAGCATCATTTTATCATTTAATATGATCTCGTCAACATGTATCTACAATTCTCATTGTATGATAACTCTGAAAGTCCATAACTATACTTATATTATTTAAAGACGAATGAATATCTGAAATCTAAAACAAAATTCGTAAGTTCTACGGTGAAAGTAGCCCAAGGGGAAGATATTGGATTATCTTGAGATCATGGACATGGTTTAAGCAACTTAAGAGTTGACGGATGGCGCAGCTTTTTACGAAAACTTGTTCCCTCGCATCTTATTCTCAAAACTAGCACCCTTCAGATCAAAGATTTCAGTTCTTCCGACAGAGGTATTTAAGAATGTGTGTTTAGAAACCGGTCGAAAATATCAAAAGTGGCGGAATGACAGAGTTTATACTTAAATTAATGGCATTCCATTTATATCGATTGAAGCAATCAATTATCGATTTAGTAATTTCATATCAATTTCATAATTTTCAAGCGTCGAATAATTATCATGCAAATGAACAATCATGGGGTCATGAACAGCTGTGCCCAAACAGGTAGTGATGATACCTGTGACCATTTTGGTAGTGTCATCTGCGACCATCTATTGGTCAATTTCTGAATTGCATGCACGCATATTGAAGCAATTGCTTCCCATCTCGTTAATTACTTTTAGCGAAAAAAATGGAAAAATTTCGACCTATATAAATTCAGCCATGGAATTAGTTTCCCTCCGTACAATTTCGATGTTAAACAACACACAGATTAAGCGTGGACTTATAGTTTAATATGCTGTCGAATGCTTTGCCTATCTTTCCAATGAAGTAAGGTTTCCATAATATATATTGAAAATTTCTTATTTGGTCTTTGATTCATTAAAAATAACGTTCAATAATTACCCAAGGAGAAACAGAAGTAAATATATAGACATGACTGGGACTCGAACCCAGGTACCTTTCCGGAAACATGCTCTAAATTAGTTTAGTTAAAGAAACTATGTCGTAAGCTCAAACTCCACCTAATACATTTTCAGATTTAGCCAAACTTTCCTCTTCGTAAAAGTAACACTGCCTTTATGCAACCCTGGAATTAACCGTTGATTTCGAGCCGCCATTTCATGCCGCCAATTGCTCCAATTTCCCTTCTTGCGCCCGATCGTCCCGTTAGTCATTTCATTTATAGTCTTAACTGTCTTCGTCTCACACCCGAGGTGAAAATTCCTCCTCTTTTTCCACGCCCTTTCGCAGAATAAGCATCGCCAAGGCTGAACGTGGGAGGAAGACAATGGAATGCCGTGCAGAATCTCCGCCTTTTGTGAGCGAGCGCCTACGTAGGCGTTCGCGGCGCCACCCCTAAGCTATCCCAATGGATTCAAAGGGGGCGACGGACCTGCAAGCGGTGCCCACTGATGCACTTCTCGGCGTTATTGCAGTGGGAGAGGAGGGAGAAGATGGATCAGCTTTTCAAAGGATTCCTCCTCTTTTCGATGAAATGGCTTCGAGATGGATTCATATCCGTCCGTGCTTTGATCGATCTTTGAGGATGAAAAATGAAGCTGAGAAACTTCTTCATGTAAAGGGTTCGCTTGATGCTGACGAATACCTTCCTTAAATCCCGGACTTCTTTTCTGATTAAACCTCCTTTTCGATGAAGTATTTGAAAAATTAATGGCATTGAGGAAATCTAAGTATCTAGAAGGTGCTGGAAGTTATTAAGTTTGGAGAAAGGAAGTTATTTTAACGATAATGCCATATGCAAAATTGCGTGTTTATGAACATTTTCGAATATTCAGCATTTCGGAAATTAAAAATATTTAGAAAAACTACAAAACTAATCTTACAAAATCACCATTTTCTTGAATGTTTACGAAATAGTATTTTTAGAAAGACAGCTAATTCTTAAAATCACGGATATTGACAAGTTTTACTAATTTACAATTATTTAGCGAAGATAGGTTCGTTTTCCTTATAAAACGCGAACGTTGTATATCTTTAAGAAATTTCGCAATACTGCAATTAAAGAATCAGGAGTATTTACATTTTTCTACGAATTCGCAAGTTGTTTACGAAAGCACGTTTAATAGGAAATCAGGATTAAAAAAATATTATCTTGAGAATATTTTACTTCGAGATTTAGATTAAATAGTTCATTAATGGTTGATAAGACCAATTGACTTGACTAAGACAAGAAAATCCACTAGAATGTATGCACACTTGTCACCGACAGGGTACAGGTTAATACTCCTTCGAGGTTATATAGAAGTATGTCACAGAGAGAGCTTAAAAAATTATCGATTTTTATCCTTTAACGACGTATTCAGGATATCACCAAACAAACACTTTTCTCGATCTCTCACGCATCTGAATCTGCAGATTACAAAATACTTTTCAAGGAAATAAAGTAAGGGATTTGAAACACCGTTAAATTTTTGTTTATCATTATGTTTTTACGAATGACAAAAAGGCGGAGTTGCATTTCATGAGTAGAAGGTTTGAGGCATCCATAGTTCTACTGTAAATAATTTTTGAGGGTATGTAAGATTATTTAATTAAGAATAGTTCAATAAAAGAAACGAACAAAGTTAAATTTTTCCACGATACAATCTCCAAAGCATTATGATGAAAAGGATGACGACGAATTTTCGTCAATTAAGTATGTACTGCACAACAACAAAATATTTTTGGTTAATTTTTCTACTACAAATATTACAGTAAAAAACATACACGTAACAAAGTCATCAAATTTATCATTCAAGCAATCATATGTACACGGCTCTCGGATAGCCAACCGGGTTACACGATCGCATTTGGTGAAAGCGATCCCGACTTCGATTCCCGTCAAGGGGCCATAAATGCGAAATGACCTTCGTTGTCTAAGCACTTTGGACAATACCACTACCGCCAATCATACACAATAGTTGTAACTATAATAATGCATACCTAACTGTAATCATTGATAGATTCAAACGTTCTTATTATGACATTCTCACTATTTAAATGCCAGTGTGGAATACTGCAACCACGTACACAAGAGCTTCCGCGGAATTTTCCCAATTCGAAATACAATGTACAATAATCGTTGCTACTAGGTGATATTGATTCAGCATTCTGCTGAATAACAGAAACTTATACCTAACCCCATGAACCATTAGATTATGTAGTTTCGCCACAACTGCACGGTCGTGTTTTAGTATTTTTCGTGGTTAAGAAAAAAAATTTGGGATGAGGCAGTTTAGTTTATTGGTACCAATAGAGATTTATTCCCTAAAATAACCAGGAATTTAGTTTATCTTAAGCAATTAACACATAGCGCCGAGTAGTTCTCCGATAACTTCAGATGTTAAAGTAAGATAGAAACAAATAGGAGACGGGACGACAAGTCTCAAGAGCAAATAACTTAATTTCTTTCCACGTTGTCACAAATTTAGCTGACAGGACATTGTTTTATGCTTTGCTAACTAAATGTGAGGAGTACAATGGAATGGCTAGCGTATTAGTCATCACTGAAGCTTCCCACCTCGCATGCGAAATAATCGCAGATAGTTCAATAGCGAAATCTCATTTTCAGAAAAAAAAATCTACTCACGTTCGATCTTTAACTCCATACATCACTAAATAGGCAGCGGGAGGATCTTACCTGGAATAGAAAAGAAACATAAGTGAGCAAAATTTTATCAAATTACATTCAAAGTAGTCTTGTATTTAAAAAAATGACATAAAAATCAAGAGAATATCAAAGATCGAAGACGCATTCACTCTAACAAAAAAATTCATTCATGAATAAGTTAATTCTCATAGGTTAAATAAAGTTAATTACCTTTCATAGCTAAATATCATATTATATTAACATCAGTTGTTCTTTGACATCAAAAGAACTAGTAAGTAAAGTAATGGACCTCAACGACTTCTTCAACTTTAGTGAGCATACAATACTTTAGTGAACTCTTGTGAGCTATAGTGTACTGGTCTTCCTTACAACTTGCTTTTTATCAATGAAATAGGACTCTGCCACAATAACTATAAATCGAGGGTAGCTGCTCAGGGTGGCATGATGGAAGGGCCCATAGTTATTGGCTGACGAATGACCCTAAACTGAAGGCCTAGGAATGCAGGATGAAAGGGGAATGGCAGGGATAGACTGGACGTGTGAACAGAATGGGCGAGAAATAGATGACTATATGGTATGCGATGATGGAATGCATGGATTGAACGCAAGAGGAAAAAGGGGTAGAAAGAATTCGGTGGGTTTCTCGCTATAGAAAAGAGAAATCAAGACAGACACGTACGAAAGAAGTTATTGATGTGTTCAAAGAAATAGAGGAATGCGGTAATTCAAAATAAAAAGGAATTTCACTATTCACTTAGAAAGCTAACTTGTCTGTTCGGCAGAGGATATTTTTTAACTAAGTGATACACCAATATAAAACTACGAGTTGTTTTTAACAGTCTTAACTTCTGTTACTTATAGAACAGACTCTATTATTTATCTTGAATATTTACAACCTCTGCCACGTTATTAATGCCATAGTGACATATCTTAATCTTTCTTAGGACTTGAAAGTAACTCTGCATGTATTAACAACGTTCAAATACTTACAAAATTTATATCAAAGTTCAACTTTCTACCGATCAGATCAAGGGTTAGATTAGAAAGTTTCAATCTCGCCCTTCAATAAAGACAATTTATCANTCTTTCATGGCACACTGTATGGCAAGACACTTCGCGTTATATACATTAAACCAATACGTTTATTAGTTTCGATAAATTAGATTTGAAATACAAGAATACGCCGTAAAATATCTCAGCTGACTTGTATTACTATCATTATTATTATAATAAATGTACTCAATCAGCAATTAAATCACCAGTAGTCATAGTTATCGTTTCAAGCATTACCTTATTCAACAATAAACAGTTCATCTACGGTAACAACAACAATTTGAACAGAAAGCTTTAATTATTTCATTTAGTGGCAGCATGAAAACAGCCAAAGAGCGGTATAATATCTATCACACGAATAAATTAGTTTTCTAGAAATAACAGCTGCATCGAACGACTTAAAACGCTCACCGAAGCTCGGAGAATCCGCTGAAACGAAGATCCCAAAGCTGTGAACGGAGAAGCCGTAACACTGGGTCACCCGGGCCCCGGAAACATAGCCGTTGGAGTTACAACGCGGTACCGTTCTTTCTCTCAACCTCCCGATTCATTAACTCCCTCACAAGCGCCAAAAGGCAGCTCGGGCACGAACAAAAAATTGAACAAGCGGAGATTAAAACAAATGACGGTGCGAAACCGATCCATATTCGAGGAAAAGAAACTTCTTTTTCTCCTTTAGGCATTCCTTCGGTCAAGACCTTATCGAGGGTTATGGCGAATAACGGAATTGAGACTGTGGGGCACGCTTTATAAGGGAGTTGAAGAGGAAAGGGAGAGAGTGGCAGTAAAGGGTTGGGGAAAGGAGAAACGAGGTAAGGAAGAGAAGAGCAGGTGAAGTTATGTAATGGAGAAGAGGTAGGTACCTTTGCGGCATACTTAAGTATTAACTCAAGAGCACAGGAATTCAAAAAATACATTTTTGCATTTTAATTCCATTTAACACCATTATTACAAGGCAATTCCACATTACCAGTTCAACTATTACCAAAGCTGTCAAAATGGCAAGACGCGGAGACATGGATTAGAAACGGACGTGAGACACCTACTACTAGGTACGCTCTTGCATTCCGAATCCAAGCTGTTAAAGAAAAGAACGTTAAGTGTAGTTGGGGAGGCATTATTATTCAGCAAAATCGAAAACTAGACAACATACCAAAGAAAATAAAGGTATAGTCTAAGGGAGAAAAGAAGGAAACCAACGTGAGTTTCACAAGCAATTACACGTTCATAATGTTTAGGTTGCATGGAAAATCGAAAGTCTCATCTTCCTTAAAATAAAGAATACCTCGTAATTTCTACTGCAAATTTTCCGGAATAGTTCCAACCTAAAGATGTAAACTCTTTGATGAAACTAGTCAACAAAAATCTGCTATAGAAATTACGAAATGTTCTTTCTTTGAAGATGTGTGTAGAGGTCCACCAAGTCACGCTTGAACGTATTAATTTTGGTCTCATCTTCCTTGTAACCATGGTCAAAGATATAAAATAAGAAATCTCACCATAAATGTAAATAGTAAGAGAAGAAAACAGCTTTGGAAGAAGTTGTGAATATAAAGAAAAGCAAGGATTATACTTTGAAAGAACACCCTAAAAGAAAAATGGGGGGTTAAAACGCAGAGCGAAGCCGGAGAATCTGCAGGGAGAGAATCAAAAACCACGCTGATTTAAATCTATTCACAACTTAGACTTGCATCACAAATCACATGCAACAAACCATCACATCATCAAGCTAAATGCATCACAAATCGTATGCTACAGTATGGGGTTTGCGCAACTGAAATGCAGACCGCTAGAGAATGTTGCAACTCGCTAAAGAAACGAGACACTGCACCCAAAAGTTGGGAGATAAAAACTCCACCGGTACGAAGCGAAAATAAAACGAAAGCGACACAACAAAGAGAAGGGTGGCGAGTAAGGATGAGACAAACGCGAAAAGAATTAAGCCCCTTAGCCGATTTATCCGAACAAGGAAATAAAAACAAGTATGGAGCTGGAAGCGATTCTCGCCGACAAGACTGTTTTGGAAAGTACGGGATTCGCCCCTCTCGGTCCATCTGACCTCTGAAAAGGCACACACCCAACCACCCACTCACAGGCGTCCTTCCGTATCTCTTACTTTTTCCTTTTCCTCCTCCGTGGCCCACCCAACCGCATTCCGAGATATGCCCCGCCCCCGCATCGCTTCGGGAGCACCTGTTGAAAAAAGGGAAGATATCGCCACGGAAGATGTTTCGCCAAACAGTGAGAGAGCGAAATGAGAAGAAAAAATGCAAACAAATCTTGTTTACCGAAGTACAGATTGAAAGTCGCCGGCTTGTACAGAAGGAAAGTGATTCGGAATTCATTAGAGGAGACCGAATTAAAATTGACCACAGCCCTGGCGTAAGAGATGACACTATCAGCTCCAACTAAGATTTCAATAGTTTGTTCCAATTGTTCCAAACAAGAGATGGCGAAGCTTTTGCAGCAAGTGTGTCATATTTCATAAATATAAAGGATATTACATCGCTGCTTATCTTGCATCAAACCATAGAGTGAGATCTGATACTTTGTATGTTATTAAGTCCAAGTAGGGATTAGGATGTATTAATCGACGTAAATAATCAATATCATTTCTTATGAGCCGAATCCAATTTATTTACTCTTGACTTTCATTTTCTGTAGAAATTACGTAACAAGGATGGTGTGGTCAGAGTTCCGCGTGCTGAAAAAGTTCTCTCGCGTGCCATAGGTTCGCCACCGCTCAAAACCTAAGGGTGCAAGAATACGGCAACAACTAAAAAAGTTAAGAAAGTAATGGGAACCTAACAATGACCAAAGAAAAAGGAATGATTATAACATAATAAAGCAGAGAAAGTTAATTCATGGATAACAGAGATATTGAAAATGGTGAAAGCATGGCGGGACAAAATAATAACAAGGAATATCTATCGACACCTGATGGTTGCGTCTAATCCCTCGCAGCTCGGATAAAGCACGTTGGGAAATCCTTATTTGAATAATGTTAATCGTAGTTTTCACGACTCGTTTACTTTCAGCTGAAATAACTACGCCAGTGCAGTATTCCAGATATAGACGACCTTCAAACTTTCATCGATCTGGAAAATTGATGCGGTTATTCTCGAGACGAGACGTTATCTGCTTAAATTCACTCACATGAGCTTAAAAGGCATTCAAATGGGAGTTTAAAAATGGGAATTACACCAGATTTACCACTTCGTTAAGAGGGCTATAGAAGGGCTATGTAGACCGTAGGCTAATAACAGAAAACAGTTATTCTAGGGTAAAAAAGGTTAATTAAAATGTCACTCATTAAAATCGTAGAAGCAATCTTATCTAACGATACCCAAGAGTATCTGCCCAGTGATTTATTTTCAGGAGTATGTTTGGTAAAAATGACTATATGAATATATACTCAAGCAAAAATTAAAATAGCAGTTATTCTTATTTCTACAACCAAATATTGTAAGAACAGGAAGAAACTGAGACAAGTTAATGAAAATGAAATACTCGATTAAGACTATCAGTGTGGATCAGTTTCATCTACTAATAAACCCGCTGGTAAAATATTGTTCGCACAAATTTCTAAAAGGATGTATATCTTCTATAAATATGTTAAGAAAGTACATCATTGAAATACTTAACTCTAAACAGACACAAATTTGATTTTTAACGCGTTATTCTAAAAATAAACTGGTAAGCTAGTTTAGTCACAGCTAATGCTCCTACAATTATCTCCAGAGATTGCTCCGAGACTACAATCTCAAGATCTTCCAATATTTCATTTGCAGGCTATACGTCGGCTCAACACTCCCACGCCATTTCACGTCATAAACAGCTGACCCAGATAGAATTAATACATTATCAGAGCAGGTAATCAATGGAACAGAAACTAACTACGGGGTTATACAGATTCGAATGCAAGCTGGCAGACAAAGAGTATATAAAGATCCTGAGGACTAAAATAAAAACAAATGTAATCATGCAAAGAAACCGAAAAGTGGGCAATTTCATTTCTTTCCGTAGTCATGGATTTGCAAATGCTTTGAGTCCTTCATATGCGAGTCTCGCGCAATCCTTCCTGAAACTTCTCACTTCCATATTCCATAACGCATTTATAATTGACAAAGGATTTTATTTAAAGACTAATAAACGTCCCCGTAAAGCATGACGGAACTTAATTTAGTTTAAAAATATATCTAATATCTGGTCCTCCGAAGCCAGAAACAGTCCATCGTAAGATCATAATAACTCAATATATTTCTTACCGTTAATTATAATATTTATTCTACTGTTTTCAAGACATGAAGGCCTACTTTACGAACATTTCTTATAAATAAACATAAGAACTGGTCATCTCCGTGTACATATGGGATAACTCATTAAATCAACGATCAACACTTGCCTTGGTCTTCAAAGGGATAGGTTGTTTATTTCCGAAAAATTTTACAAATTTTCCGTGTATTTCATCAAACCTCTCGCAATTTCGGATCTATATAAATATTTCACGACTAAAATAAGATTCTGTGATGATTTTCCTTTCTTGTGACACTTGTCTCAATTTCGTGGGACCATTGTTTCTAATTTAACTTTAAAAAGAAACAACCTCTGCAAATCGAGAAAACGTACTTATCGTTTATCTCTTTTGGAAACGTATTATGGGCTCCTGGGTTCAAACCAGGACCTTTACAGAGATGAGAATAGTTTTCCTGGGGTTTACAGGATTGTAGAAACACAATGCAGTTTGTTTCAGATCACTAAGTAAGCCGTTTCTGAGATAAATAGGGGGACGGACAGACGGACATTTGATTTTTATATATATGACTAGTAAACGCCCCCGTCAAACATGACGGGACTTAATTTAGTTTAAAAATATATCTATTATCGTATATATCTAGTCCTCCTAAGCACAAAACAATTCTGCCGCAAGATCATAATAACTCAATATATTTCTTATCATTATTTATAATATTTATTCTACTGTTTTCAAGTCATGAAGGCCTACTTTACGTAATTCTTTAATTCAAATTATAAGAACTGATTACCCCAGTGCATTTATATGGGATAACCCATGAAATCAATGTTCAACAATTGTTTTGGTCGTCAAAGGGATGGGTTGTTTATTTCTCAAAAATTTTACTAATTTTCCGTGTATTTTATCAAAATCCTCGAAAGTTCGGATCTATATAAATATTTCACGACTAACCTAAGAATCTTATTTTCCTTTCTTGTGACACTTGTCTCAATTTCGTGGGACCATTGTTTCTAATTTAATTTTGTGAAAGAAATGACATCTGCAAGTCATGAAAACGTAATTTACGTACATCTCTTATAGAAACGAATTTTGTGCTCCTGGGTTCGAAGCCGGGCCTTTACAGAGATAAAAATAGTTTTCCTGGGGGCTTCAACATCGTAGAAACACAATGCAGTTTGTTTCAGATCTCTAAGTCAAACCGTTTCTGAGATAAATAGGGGGACGGACAGACATTTGCTTTTTATATATATGATTAAAAATGTAGGAAAAATTAGATGGTCGACCACGAATCCGTGATCACGGCTTACATTAAGCAGCCAAAAAGCGTACGAATGCAAAGAGGAGCTTCAGCACCACTACTATTAGTAGACGCCAGCTGAGGGCCTTCCCATTAAGAGAGCCAACATAAGGACGATTAGTCGATTTTTAGGGAGCATAATTTCTTGGTGGGGGACCTCGAAGTGGTCCCTGCGCTCAGGGCCTCTGATTGCTAAAATTCGCCCTTAACTGAACTGAGAATATAAATTGGCACGAACCTAATAAAACATTTAGCGCCAGAAGATGTTTCCTGATTTACATCTACATTAATACCCTGCAAGCCTCAACTGATAACACAAAAGGAGGGATACGTTTTCAAGAAATTAAGAAAAAGGTCAGGAAAACGGGTAAGGGTGATTTTGCGCAAGATGGTCTTCCTTGGGAAGAAAAAGGTGTTAAGGAAGAAAGGTTAGCATACACGAAACTCCCACCTGGTAGAACTTGAACATATTACGGGTTTCTTTGACCTCTTCACGCGACAAAAGAATTTGGAATCGAAGTTCGACCGGATACAAGAGACAATACCAAAAGAGAGAGAAATTCTGCGCACCTCTTCGTGAGAAACACTCCGCGTCTCTCAAAGACGATTTGGGCGAAATCTCCTTGCATGACGCATCGATAGGAGACAACCGCTCCCCTTGCCGCACACTTTCACCTGAGCAGCCTCGAAATGGCAGACCTTTCCTCACCCGCGAACACGCACTCGGAATTGAGCGGATCTTTGTATTCGAGGAGGAGAGGGGCAAGTGTCAACTCATTATGCGAACCCGTTTCCGGGAAGACGGAAAAGGGCGACATCTTTCGCTTTTGTTTCCGCGGCAGTTTGGGATCCGCACGTCGTAAAAATAATAATACGAGGGAACGTGACGTCTTAATCCGGGAAACGTTCATGGTTCGCCTACGGAAAAAGAAAAGCGGGAAAGAAAACAATACTAAAAATACACCGCTTAGGTGTCTCGTCCTTGCTAAACTGATGGGCCCAGGAAAGAATCTTTTGTCTTACGTTTTGTCGGCCCATTCCCTAAAACAGTGTTTCCAAACCTTTACTTTTGCACGGCACATAAGTAAAATATCAACCGTTTCGTCAATCTATACTCTAAGACAATGCTACCCAATCTTTCATGGCACACTGTATGGCAAGACACTTCGCGTTATATACATTAAACCAATACGTTTATTAGTTTCGATAAATTAGATTTGAAATACAAGAATACGCCGTAAAATATCTCAGCTGACATGTAAAATGAATTATAACAATAAATAATTACAGATTTCTTTCTAACTTTATGATTATGATTTCTAACTTTATATTAGAGCCAATGATAATAAAGTGTGCTAAGTAAATACATCCAAGTTTTCTATTATATTGTGCGCAACTATTTTTCAATGAGAGTAAAAGTTTCATAAAAACACATGAAATCATGTATACTTTCCTTTCCTCAGTGCTCTCATGTGGATTAGAAACAAGTATGATATGAATAATAAAGATGTATTCTATCGCATGAAGTTACTACACTATTTTACTACGATATCATACATTGTCAAGATTTACTTCCTTAATTTTCTTAAATAACAAAAAGAGACTAGTTGCTGTTAAAAAATCCAACAAAAATGTCAATAATAATTACAAATTATAAGGTGTTTCCATAATTGATAAATGAATGGGATTCGATTACAATTAAATGTGCATTACAAGGGAACGAGTAGATTATGAGTTACAAGAAACCTCTTCTGAGCAAATGGTAGATCATTATGCTTAAAAACTTTACTAAACAAAATATCAAACAAGGTAAGTTTCCTTCGTTACTAAAGCGACTACAAAACGAGTAAAAATACCAGGAATGTGTTTATCGGCTATAATAATTTCTCTATAATAAGTTTCCGGAGACAAAGTTTACCGAAAGAATTTTCAACACAACAACACAAACCTACTCTAAGCACTTAGTCTACTGTCACTCTCTCAGTCTACTGTAACGACGAAATGAGCAAATTATTTTTATTCCTTATCGTTCCTTTATTGATGTCTACATTGTGTATGAAGGTTGCTTACGTACTAAGAACAAACTCCGAGCAACTCAACTCGGAACCTTTGAGAGTGCTAAAAGGTAGCGTCTATAGTTCACGGGAAAGAAATGATCAAAGCAACACCTGAAAGCAACGCGTATTTATGAAAGTCTGGAAGCACCTTTAACACAAGCGGTTCAAACTCCAGTGAGTTGACCCTCAGAATGGATCCGGAATTAACACCTCAGGTGCTCCGGTCTTAAAAGGACACATCGGAAAGGGTAGACTTGAAAAAAATGCTTACGACATCCCGTTCCTCGTTCATAAATACATAGAAACTCGAGAACGATGCGTTAACTTTAGGGAAGTTTGCTTCTTTGCTGGGTGAAGGATGTTTGTTCTTTCCTTGTGGTGTCTACCGAGAATTTTCCGAAAGATATGCTATTCTAATCCACTAGGTATCTTTAATTTTAGCCTATTTCTGGGTTTCAGCGGTTTTTTGGAATAAAAAAGCGTAAGAAAACGTTTTGGTCGCGGAGCGATTAGACAGCTGCAAATAAAATTATTCAGGGATCGAGTAGAAAAGGGGTTCCCAACTTCTACATCTACATTAGTACCCTGCAAGCCGCCTTTCGGCGTGTGGCAGGGGGTAATTCTGGGTCGTGTACTCGTGTAACCCTTCTCTGGGTCGTGTACTCTACTTGGATTGTAAGTCTCCCACCCTTGATTCATTTTAACAAGAAATAATTTCTGAATCATATCAGGCACATTCGCATACGTGCGGAAATTCACAGAGGTGGCTTCTAGACAGTGCAATCGTGGAATAGCTCAGAAATAATGCCTTAATAATAAAAACTTGTGCAATACTTTTCTATCTCAATCCGTACCTTGTAATACGTAAGACCATCTCAAATCTTACTAATAAATATAATTTTAAAATGATTTAGAATAAATGCGATTGAAGCAAATATACCAAAACAATACGACTACATTTTAGAGCAATAAGTATCTTGGTACGGATAGGCACAAAGTCAGTCATTTGATCTTTTGTTTGTGGAATTAGTAGTCCAGGGTTTTATCGAAGTACAGGCTCTGAATATTCTCAACTAATGTTCACTATTTCCATAAATTTATCCTACGAGCCGCATATCGGGGTGTGGCACGCACCAGAAATCTATTTTAAGTAACTGAAAGGCATTACGGAAAGAACAGTAACGGAAAATCACCCGGAAATAAGAACCTTGAAATAAGGAAGAATGTGCTAGTGTGAGAAACAATGTAAACATAACATTTTTGGAAATTTTCCGATTTAATAGATGATATAAATTTTGATTCCTGAAGATTTACATTACATAAGTACCCCCGCAAGCCGCCGTATGGGGTGTGAAAACACCGAACCTATTAATAAACTACATCATTGGTATTCCTAATGCTATCAGGAAATAGAGACCTGTAATAGCTACCAGTTCTCGCTATAATATCGCGAAATCTCTTTGTCGTCTGGTTTGTGAAATCGCGCTCGCAGAGAACGGGAATCACGATATCGCGCATGTCGTCATGCAAATCAGTACTTAAAAATTTCAGGAATGAATTGTGCCTATACTCGGTTCTTCTATCCTTTAGAGATTCCCAGCCGAGTGTTTTGATAATTTCTGATACACTGTTATCGAAACTATAATCTCCCTTAACGAAACGAGCCGCTCTGCGTTGTATGCGCTCTAGCTCCAAGACAGACCCTTCTTGTGGGGATTCCATAATGAGCAAAAATACTCGAGAAATGGACGAACGAGCGAGAAATACGCCACTTCTTTTGCACTCGAAAGACAACAAGTCGAAAGATATACAAATATGAACACAAATAGGGTAATAAACAACAGTTGGGAAACCAATTCTATTAAATCTGTGCCTGAAGAAGGCCTTAATGAATTCCTTTCACTCGCCTCAAACTAACGCATACTCTGAATCATTTGGGAAAATCAGAAGCAAAGTCGTTAAAGAGTTAAAACAACTGAATGGTGCATAATGACGAGAAGGAGATAGAGAAAATAATTTCACTTTCCACCGACATTCAAACGTTCGTAACAATTCGCCCTAACGCGTTTTACGGAGCAGCGCTTCCAGAAACAGCAAAGGTCTAATAATCATAATGTGCTCAAACTTCCTCAGAGCAAGTTCCCTCTCCGCGCAACCCCCTTCGTCAGCAAAACTTTCTTAATAAACAAGCAGAGATCTTGTGGAACGATTCACGGGCTCCAAATCTCATCCGAAATCCCAATCGCCTTGAGCGCATCGCCCACGGTGACACCTCCCTTGTTAAGTTGGGACAAAAGACCAGCGTGAATCCTAATCATGACTGCGTGATTTACGGGCGGCGTAGAATCGAGAGTTCCCATTCGGAAATGGAAAATGGGCGGGATAAACCAGTCCTGCAGACTTCGCTAGATAAATGGAGCATTTGAGTTCCTTCCAAGAGGATCTGGCCGTAATTTCTTTTGTTAGGAGAATTAGATTACGAGGGAGATAACGTACCCTGAAACGTTGATTCGGACGGAATATTCTGGATAACAAACTCTGAACACGGAAAGAACGAAGCATAGAAAAAATAATTTGATTCCAGTCTTGACGTCATTTCCACTAACTTTTTTTTTAAATGGCCATAGGTAAAAATGGTGAGGCAGTAATAATATGAGTTTGGATTTCATAATCTTCTTTCCCTTCTTACAATGAATGTTTAGTATTTTTTCTTACTTCTACGATGCAGAGTGGATTGAAATCGGAAAGAGCTGTCAAAATTAAAGAAATGTTTTTAGTCCAGATTTGCACTCCGCGTAAATAATCTTGAATAAATTCTGCATATTACTACGCAAGTAATTAACATTGACTATTGTCATAGGGAATCTAAGCTGAACAAATTTTAACATTCCAAATATAACAATAAGCAAAACAAATTGAAGACTCAAATTTTTTCAGAAAAAACTTGTGTCTTCGATTTTCTTCGAATTCCATCAAGTTCAAGCTGTTGTTGAACCCCTTAAAAGAAATTAACTGTGTTCAATATGATACTTATTCCTTTATCGTTAAAAGTTTTAATTATTACAGTTCCTATTACTTGTGTGATTTGTGTAAAAAAGGCGGACTATTTTGGGAAAAGTTTCAGCTAAAGCAAGGAATGTTGTTGAAAACGACATCGAACGACACGAGGTGACTTATGCTACGAGACACTTTATGGTTTTCAGACCGTTCATCCGGAGAAAAATGTTGCGAAGCCGAGGAAAAAAACAACTTTTTTTTTCGATTTCCGCCCACGGTGCGATGTTTCCTTCATTCCATTTTCACGACATTACATTTCTCCTGTTCGATTTACAATATAAAACAAGATACGCAATTCTGAAATGTTAAACATTAGAAATAAAAACGTTTACAAAAGATACACCACGTTTACAAAAGATACATTTGCACCAAGACTGTGCTATAAAAATTTTAAAACTTTTAGAAAACCACATATAGAGGAAAAATACGACCGTTTTCGGCGTACTACGCCATCATCTGGTGCATATCAGGTTTTTAAACTCTATACAAGGAATAAAAGAAAAAGATGTAGGCGTGGGGGAGAGGGAAACGTAAAATTTTACGCTAAAAAGACGTTAAGAAAGAAATACGAACCACCCAACAGGTAGAACACATATATTTATGGGTTTCGGTAACCTCTTCACGCGACAAAAGAATTTGAAATAAAAATTCGACCGTATACAAGAGAGAATACCAAAAGCAACAAAGAAATACATATCATTACGGAGAGCGAAACAACACATTCAGTTTAACATATATAATAGTAATAAAATATTAAATACAGCGTCTGCTACAAATTTTCCGTGGCCACTTTCTACTCACGCTAAAGAGAGCACGGCGGCTGCACCTTGAATGAATTCGAACTACAGTGAGAATAGAAGGTTTGTTGGCTTGATTAATTAACAATTACTTTCCGTTCCGTCGTAAAGCAAACAGAATATCGATGACAAGCAACGTAAAGAGAATAATGAAAGACGATCAAGATGTGAAGTATATGGATAATAGGAAAGTTAATTACAATAAATATAGAATAATTAAAACCATGGCGGAGTCATAATGAAAGCTACAATAATCGAAAGAAACAGAAACGAATGCTGCCAAACTGTTAGCTATCATAGTTCGCTCCAACTGGGCGATTGAACAGGTGAAGGTACCATTGCTTAAAATTAATAGCCGGGTATATTTTTTCTTGCAAAACCACAGGGGATAAACTCGAGACTATATGAAAGCGGCGCCTTTTTGTAAGTTTTCCTTTCACAAAAAAATTCCGTTGAACTCAAAGTTTCAAAGTATACACTACACTCCCTTCACCAGATACGTGCATAAACAAACATCCTATTCCATTCCTTACCGAAATCTCTCAATCATAAAGCACTGAATCCATTATACTCGTATATGACCCTCGANCTCTTATATTTTAATCCGTAATCAATACAGTTCCGAGAAAACGTGTATTTTCGACTTGATTTACAACAGCAATGATAATTCTTTCTACATATCGGCGTGAAAAAAAAACAATTTTAAAAACAAACAATTACTTGAGGTTTTCACCTCTTACATGGAGTTCAACCCATCAATGCGTATTTTCGGATAATATATGACTAGGACTGGAACCCCGTTCTTCCACTGTATAGGCAGATGTTCCAAACTGGAAAACAGAAGATCAGGGTTCAAGTTCTGGTTACGTCGACATTTTTTTGAGGAGCACGCCTTACTGTGCTTAGTACCTTTACTATGATCCTCGAAGTAAATCATTTAACCATCATTTTCTTCTCGTGTTAGTTATGTTAGTTACTTCTCAGTCTTTTAATAATAATAATAAATTATTAGGGCATAACCACTCCCACGTATTTTCAGTAGGAGAGCCAAAAATGGGAACACAATGAATGAACCTGTTTTCGGTTTCGGATTCATGGCATATAATATTAGGTGTATTCAATTTCCATTAAAAATAAAGGTTTATCGGTTTTCTGTAGCTTCTGTTTTCGGTTTGGTTTCGGTTATCGGATCGGTTTCGATATCCTGCAGTAATGCTGAAATAGGAAAAAGGCAGAAGGAAGAGAAGCTACGTCTCCCTTTCTCTCTTCATACTTTTCTATCGCCCATTCACTGAAGAGAGCGACGTTGCCACGGTAAAATATCCCACACCAAGTCTCCGAAGTACCGATGCAGGAATTCTGGGAGAAATCGTAAAAAGTTTAACGCACGAAAATTCCTCGGCGATTAAAGGACTCCGGATCCCGCTCTCGAGACGCTCTGTCCTGATGTTCCTGTCACATCACTGGTAATAAAATGAATTCAGATTCTTCAAGAGTCTATTATCCCGTGGGTAGGAAAAATCAACAAGGCTTCCGAGGACGGAATTGTGGCTCAGTACGGCTACCGGAAAAGTGAAAAGAGCATTCTTCGCCTTATTGGACGCTTGCGGAGAGAGATCGAATTTGTAAGCGTAATTTCTTATAAAGAGATTCTCATATATACCATACGAATAGCAATAACTAAAGGGCAACATTTAATTTTGGTATTAATGGAGGTGAAGAAATAGTAAAAAATGCAAAATCAACCACGAGTAATTTGGGACATGAAATTCGTGTAGTTATAGCAAGAAACCTTTCGATTTTAAAATTAAAAAAAATACCGAAATCTCTCAATCATAAAGCACTGAATCCATTATACTCGTATATGACCCTCGAACACAACTTCATTGACAAACACTGAATGTCAAAAAGGAAGGATCCCTTTTGACTCACACGTGAATTGCAATAACATAGGAGCTTCTGCAAAGTGAAGTGGGTTGCTCATTCGCCTTTGATGAAAGTGGTCCCGGGTTCGATTCCCAGTGGGGGCCCATGTGTTCCACATGACCTCAGCTGTTGAAGTACTAAATAATATAAAGCTAAACTACAATTACTAAAATTACTTGCTAAAATTTGTATTAAAAATCTAATACAAATATTACTTACGCTATTAAAACCGTTAGTTTAAAGATAGCTGCTCGAATAAATGTTTTCCATTAACTGTCATTATATTTTAAAATTTACGCTTGCAGTAACATTTCCACTTGAGCCTGCAGATTAACAAAGGAAAGGGTAAAAATGGCTTTTAATTTAAGATTTAAATGGCTTTAAGATTTAAATCACTGGCGAATGGCAATTGAAAATTAACAGTAGAATATTTCAATCTGGAATGCAAATGAGAGGAAATTATTTAGCGGCAGAACATATCTAAAATTTAAAGCAATTATTCAATAAATTCCTTAATTGGAAATAATTTAATAAACCGCCCTTTAATGAAACTGATTCAGCGAAATTTTTCGTCGTTATTTTAAACATTTATGCTAAAGCAGTGCCATCTCGTACCAACGATTATTAAACATACGCAATTACGATATTCTTAGGGTTCTATACTATACCGTAAAATACGCAAGAAAACTACCAAATCTCTACCATAATCATTCAAAGGCAACTGAAAAGTATAGCATATATATTTTTAGCCCTATTTGATCCTTTTGAATGCGCGTAAATACATGCATACTCAATCAACCAAAACATTAATAACCAAACAATGTACTACATCGATTTCAACCGTTGATATGTTCGCTGTACTCTCTACATTGCTGAAATTTCTTTATCTAGAAGGTCCACTAGCTTTTCTATCAAGAGATTACTTATTATTAAGTATTAACGTCTCGTTAACATTACAAACATCGCTCTAAGCCTGTGCGAACCTAGATACTTGACTGCATTCGGAAGTAAAAAGGAGAATATTGCTGCATAGATTTCCTTTCAAATTTCCTCAAACTGATTCCGTGATGTAATCAACTTAACAGGTCTACGTACACATTTACAACCATACGACACACCGATTTCCAATTTGAGAAATTAGGTACACCAAACTTCCACATTGTCAAAATTCGGCAATTCTTTTCCTCTACGTATATACATGTTAAACAACAAAGAAATATCTAATGGCATGGTCATGGATTATACCACAATCAAAGCAATGCTAGGAAATATATATTCTTGATGACAATTAGAGCTCATGTTTCCAGAACGACGAAATTCTCAGCTCTCTTATGAAACGTATTCTGACAAACAGCACCTGTTTAAAAAGCTCAAATTATGCCCTCCATTATATTTCCTTTCTTTTACTCCTTGGTAACTAACAACTACCTTTGGATAATCCGGAAGATAAAGCGTAGGACGAAAGCAAACCTCCCTCATCAAAGATGTAATTAAAAGAACGGGATAAATATCTTTTGAAGTTCCTCATATAAACATTAGGAGACCAAAAGAAATTTGTTTTGGTATAAATTCTTTTTCGTGAGAAACCCATTATCAGCACCAAAAGGCGCTTCAAACCAGCAGAGGATTGCAGAAAAGGTCTCGCTCAATTGCCTCAATACACCGAATCCCACATCCCTCTTTGACTCCGGAGAAAAACTGCAACGCTTTATCCTTCAGAACACGGAAAATAGACCTTTAAAGAGATCCACTCCGTAAACCTTTACACAACGCGATACACTCAGCCTTATCAAAAGAGGTTTTTTTTTAGACGGGCACCTTTTGACGGCTTTATAGCCTAAGTTAAACGTATATCACCTTATGGAAGAAAGAATGTCAATTCGTTCTCCTCTAACAGGCAAACACAAACCCATCATATCCTGCGACTTTTTAACCCTTGCTGCAGAGAGAGAGAAAGGAACAAAAGGGGAAAGAAAAGCAGCGCTTCCCTTCAACCTTCATTCAAGGGTATATTTTCGTTCCGGTTTTCGCTCTCGTTCAACAAAAATAACAAATTTCGGTTCATATCCGGTTTAGAACCATTAGCCAACATCGAACCGGTTATTTCTCTCCGAACAAAAACTATTGCAATCATTCTGGAATGTTTCCTTCATCTGTTAATTTTTAACTTCATTATATAAAATAAATTTCTGCATAAATCTTAAGGCAATAAAGAGAGGATAATAAAGTAAAAGAGATCAGTTATTTACGAGTGACTTTCGAAAATTTATATCTTTAATTTGCAATTCACGGGTATGAATTATATTTCAAGAACAAATATAAGCCTTTAAGAACAAAATCTATTTTTTGGTACTTATGAATATCTCGTATATTATTGTTCATTGGTTATTACTATTTCTAAAGAGAATTCACAACAAATTTATGAGGCTATGTGGAAAAGAGGCCCACTCGGGCCTAGCCTCGCCATTAAAGGGTCTAATAATAATAATAAATTATTAGGGCATAACCACTCCCACGTATTTTCAGTAGGAGAGCCAAAAATGGGAACACAATGAATGAACCTGTTTTCGGTTTCGGATTCATGGCATATAATATTAGGTGTATTCAATTTCCATTAAAAATAAAGGTTTATCGGTTTTCTGTAGCTTCTGTTTTCGGTTTGGTTTCGGTTATCGGATCGGTTTCGATATCCTGCAGTAATGCTGAAATAGGAAAAAGGCAGAAGGAAGAGAAGCTACGTCTCCCTTTCTCTCTTCATACTTTTCTATCGCCCATTCACTGAAGAGAGCGACGTTGCCACGGTAAAATATCCCACACCAAGTCTCCGAAGTACCGATGCAGGAATTCTGGGAGAAATCGTAAAAAGTTTAACGCACGAAAATTCCTCGGCGATTAAAGGACTCCGGATCCCGCTCTCGAGACGCTCTGTCCTGATGTTCCTGTCACATCACTGGTAATAAAATGAATTCAGATTCTTCAAGAGTCTATTATCCCGTGGGTAGGAAAAATCAACAAGGCTTCCGAGGACGGAATTGTGGCTCAGTACGGCTACCGGAAAAGTGAAAAGAGCATTCTTCGCCTTATTGGACGCTTGCGGAGAGAGATCGAATTTAAATTTAAAAAAACATTTAGTGGAATTAAATGCTTACATATAAACAGTTTCCAATAAATGATTAAATAGCTAATGGTTTGTCAAATAGCTGGTAGAACACAAGTTTAAAGTTTGAGTACACTATACCGCTATTCTTCGAGGTGACCCTAAATTCTGTCATAAATTCCTAAGTGTAACTAACATCAAAAATAAGAATAATACGGTAAGAATCCATTAAATTCAAAACGAAAAAATCAATAATTAGTAGGCAAAGGTGTGAGAATATTGCTGGAATAATGAGGCACCAAAACCTAGAAAGGTTTTGGTGCCTCATTATCCCAGCAATATCCAGGTGTTAATAGAGGCGATGAAAGCTGTATGAACGAAAGAAAAACTAACGTACCGTGTAGACGAATAGAGGGAGAATAGACGCTGATTTAATTATGAAGTAGGAGAAGTAGGTCGAACAGGTCTTTAAGGGAATGTAGATAGTTTGAGAAATGAAGGAATGGTGCGAATGAAAGTAACAAGGCTGACGGGAAATTTTCGAGGCAGCATGAGGAAGAGAGTTAACTATTAGTGAAGGAACACGAAATATACGGAAATTATGACATTCATAGGAATGAGAAACATAAGCGTATGATCTTCCTCCAAAAGTAACTGAAAGAAGTGATTAGAAGGAGGAATAAATACGTGACGTGATAATGACGGTATTTATGTAGTATGTTTTCGCTTGTAAACTTTCAACTTTTTTAATAAAAAATAATAATAAAATTCCCCTTCTCTGGACTACAACCTTGTCGTGGTGGAAGGGCTTGTGTGCTCCTATTACCTAGAGAGCGTAAAAATTCGCCAAAATAACAAGTAATCATTCCAAAATAGGGGAACTTATATATAGAAACTGTTATTTCACAGGAAATCTGTAAAACGATGGCTAAGGTAAGTGCGATTTAGATTGAATCATTAGACATATACATTGATCATGCTGAAATACATGAAATTAATTAGCCAATTGCCTAATGAATAAAAATAAAAGAGCAGTAATAATAAATAAATAATAAACCAACCACTGTATCAGCTGACGTAAAACAGCGTAATTAATTTTCAAAACTTAGATCGATTACTTTGAAGTAGAACAGAAGTAAACTATTAAATATTATTTAGGAAGAAATACAATTAGATTAGCGCTGAAATTATATATATATATA